>BOPP01000211.1:702818-716842 GCA_017312745.1 Gryllus bimaculatus
AATCGCCTGTTTCTCGCCCAAGAAGTACCTCCTTTCTCTGCTAGTTGGTGAAAGGAGCGTAGCGAAATATGCGTGGACAGACGGAAGAGCGGGCCTGATGCCCCGAGTCTCGCCACGTCAAATAAGGCATTAATTCAAATTCAAATTTAATTCAATTAGTGCTTTCTTAATGATCTATTTGACGTTTGAATGTTATCCTAGGATGATTGCTGATCTTTGATACAGGATTTTCTTCGAAAAAAAAAAAATCTCTTGCAAAATTATCTTTGTTAAACTGCTTGAATTAGGGACCTATAATGGCTACACTTCACTAGTCTCCATTTCATAAGAAAATGAACTTTTTTTTGTTTCAATGTCCAATGCTTCATGTTTATCAAAGCAATAACATAAATGTTTTGCTTAAAACAAATGAACTACTGGGTCTTTGGAAGTTTATCAAATTCTAAATATTTATTCAAAGTTTAAATTCTGCCCAATACAGTAAATGCAGATGTAATTCACACTGAAAGCAATTTGCACTCTTCACAAATGGGGATGATCCATATTAAAGCATATTCAGTCTGATCTAATCACAAATCCATCCGTAACATCATTTACAAAAAATATTAAAATATTTGGGAAATTATCTCACAATAGGCTAAAGATATTACTAACAAGGATAGGTAAGTCAATGTGCAAGGCATATGGCCCTAATATGCAAAAGGTACACAACCAATTTGAAGAAAAACTCACAAAGCAGATAACATAACACAGGGTGTAAATTGGAAGTTTTCTCCAGATCGACACATTCAAAACTCAAAGAGTGGACAAATCAAAAGAGTGAAAGCTGTCTTTGCTTTCACAACAATCAGAAAGAATCCTAAGTAAAGACTTTCAGAAATGTTTTCTTAAACAATTTCCTTCTTTTGAACATTTCAATGAGTAGAAATCACAAATAAGGTACATAAACTGCATCCCTGGCACACACCCTCACACACCCACACCCACGCACTCACCCCCACCCCCACACACACACGGAAAATAAATGGAAAGGGAAGAAATCAAGCAAGGTTCAGAGTACTCAAGAATCACTGAGAGTACTGTAAATAGTTATAGCAAAATTATTTTGGAAGAATAAAACTCTTTGATTATGAGAAGACGTGAAAGAACTTGTTGAAAGAAAAAGAAAATATTTTATTAAGAAAAGAATGAATGAGACATGTTCAAGATACAAAAATTAGACGAATATGGTTAACAGTAAGATAAGACAAACAAATAAAGGATTTCTGGGAATCATTTTAAAGAAGGCTAGAGAGATTTCCACAGGTCATGAAAATAATTATAGAAACTTCTCCTTTGACAACACCAAGACAAAAACAAACTTATAACAACAAAATTCATTAGAGGAAATGAATGGGTTAGCGATTTCTCTACAATATTTAGGACCATGGAAAGTAGTCATGAACAACTGAGTATACAAATAAAGAAATTATGAACACCAAATATGGGTAGAATCAGTAAATATCAAAATTATTGTAGAAATTCAAAGAGATGAAGTTGACATTGTCTTCAAAGAAACAAAAAGTCAAAATCTCTAAGCCTAAGTGCTTAAGTGTGGAGGTGACGACTTGAAAGACAAGTTAGTAGAAAAGAAGAGTATTATTTTCCAGAAAAGTTAAATATCAGAGAAAAGAAAAAACAATATCCTTGGTCTGAAAAGGAGTGAACAAACAAATAAATGAAAAGTACTGAGGAATTAACCTCCTGAAGTCTGCCCTTAAAATGACTACACAACCACATGTACTACAAAAATTAATTTAAGTAAACCCCTATGCAATGAGCAACTAGGCTTTAGGAAAGGAAGATCATGCATATATGCTATCTTTATATTAAGACTGGTTAACAAGGCTTAATATATTGCTTTTTTGTTTCATTGACATAGAAAAGATCTTTGGCAGTATAGAATTAGTGGATGAACTGAATATTATAAAATGAGTAAGGAAATAACCAAAGTAATTTCACAAGGAAACTATCTAAACCTATTTCTTTGTAATGTTGTGCCACATGATATTAACGACGTAAAAATAATTCCAGGATATAGGGTGAAGAATAATGAAATAAATGATATGTTATGTTGATGATTTGTTCCACAGGAAGATAACAAGTATAAACGACAAAATATTTACCAAAGAGCTAGAAACTAAAGCAATGTAATTGGTACCGTAAACTGTAAATTGACAAAACAAGAAAAAAGAAGAGTGGTAGAACAAATAATTAATTGGATTCATGTATTCCAAAGTGCAATTTACATTGGAATGAAATTTATGATGGGTAATCTAGATATTACATCTAAAGGAAGTAAATGGATGTGAGGCAGTGTTATCATGCGTTACTTGGAGTAGTGAGTGTTAGTGAAGTGTTACGTAACATTGATATTGATATATATTTAATTTTTAACTTTTGCTGAAACACTGAAACAATTACTTTTTTTGTCTTATACCAAAACACTAAAATATCAACTAATTATTTCTTAAAAAATATTTAAAAAATTAAAGTGACTATGCGCAAATTGTTACAAAAAATGGAAGTATTTTTTCATTATGAATTGAATCCGTAAGATTACTAAGAAAATATTCAAAACTTATCTATACCTCTGATCTATATACTCTAGATTCCAATTAAATTAGTGCCCACATGTCATCCACAATGAAGTGTGCATGGCTTGTAGCCAGAAATTTTCAAGTCTGAATGCCCTTCCTTCACACAATACAATAAAACAATGGAAATAAAAGTAATGGAAACCAGGAGACCTGGGTTCGAATCCCGGTCGTGGTGACCAATTCTTTGAACCATTTTTTTTATAAAAATACATTTGTTACTGAGCAACACGATCTCAACTTGGATTTATTTACTGTTGCAGAACACATATCCAAGTGTAATTATGTCCAAAGAAGTGACAGGATGGTGACATATAAACTGGGTGTAAACCAGGAGACCCAGATTCCGATCCTTGTCAGGGTCACCAAATCTCTGAACAAATGTAATTATTAAAATACATTTGCAAACATACATTAATAATTAAATTTCTTACACGTTACTCAGAAACATGGTCACAACTTGGATTTCTTTACTGTTGTGGAACATATCTCCAAGCATAATTGCATTCAAAAAGGGTGTCAGGGTGGTGACAATTATATTAATACAAATTGTTTTTGCTGTCATATAATTTACTTTCACTTTTTGTAAATGGGAGAGGAGTGTTGTCACTAGCATTACATTTTACATCAAGTCCCCAGTTAATTATGAGGGTTCAAGCACGTCTTTTGGGAGTGTTACGAGAGGATATTCAAAATACTCAAAATTTGGGTTACAGAATTTATGGATGGCCAGCCAGCTTTGGCTATTTATACTCTGAAGCACAGCAAGCAGAAAAAGCAGCATGACTATCAGAATACCAAAATGAAATTATTTGGAGAAATAAAGTTTCTAGATATAGATACGAATTTTAATGTATATAAAGGGTTCAAACTGACGTGGGGACTGTCCCCCTCTACAGAGTTTGATGTACCCAGCTGATAAAGTATTAATTTTCCCTTGATGGGAATATGAACTTGAGATGATGATAATAATCCATGTTAAGTTATTAGGTGCAGCAATTATAATTTCCTCACTGTGAAATGTTCAAATGAAAAATTCAAATAAATGAAATTCGACAACAAAACAATTCTGAGAGAATTCTGAGGAGTCATTCAGATGGTGTTGTGGAAGCGAAAATGGTCATTTCACTCATCTACCCTTCAATTCATCCCCGCCTGACGGTTTGAATGACCCGCTCTGGAAAGAACTACCAATTCGCTCTCTCTATATCTCTATATGAAGCAGCTATCTGTTCTATAGTACTCATACAACAGAAACTAGAGCAAGCATGTCTAGAACAAAATAAAATTTTAAAATAAAGAAATTGGTCACTCCCCAAAAATTTATTGGATAAATATAAAGAATAATATAAAGTTCTTGGAAATTAGAAAACTGTGTTACATTCAAACCAGTGGTCAAAGGTAAAAGAGCAAACTGAAAAATAGAACCACTGAGTATGGCTCCAGACAGAATTGTCACAGCATGAAAAGATAGTGTTGCTTGAAAAAGATGTGGTCCAGGTTACCTACGATTTAGATTTATTCAGTCAAAAAAACAGTAAAAACTGTATGTGACTGGGGGGGGGGGCGCGAAATATTATCTACATGTATCTAGCACGTATTCTTGAGTTCCAGAATCCCTTCCCGTCATTTTAACTATTAATAGTTGAAAGATGTGTAAAAGTTTAACATAAATAAATTTAAAAAAATTAAAAATCACAAGATTAGCAATATTTCAAAAATAGACATTTTTGTTTCTGAGTTATAGAAGACTTATTTGCATCGGAACACGAATTGCAAGTACGTTTTTTCTTCTTTGCTAACAAAATAGCAACTCGCGCTTACCTCTACTCTTACTATTACAAGCAAAAGGAAGGATCAACAAAACGTGCGCATAGTGAAGCTACATTTACGTCCAGAAACAAAACAAGGGGCCATCTCAGCATTTGCTCAATGGATCAGGGAAACAGGACAAAAACCTGATCTAAGAAAGAGATGGAAGGAGTACAGAAGAGGTTATTATCCTAGAGAATGAAGCAGATCTCATATAATATAAATTGGCATCACCCAAGACTCAAATATCTCAGTTTACACAAGCCCACGAAAAAAGCCACTTTATTTTTCATGAACCCCACCACCTGCTTCAATGAATAATTCAACAGTCAGTATTCTAAACGTTAGTAGCACAAATATATGAAAATAATTTCTTAACTTTCTTTTGCTTTCTTCTAACAAGATTATAAAGACTAAATATAATTAAATTGACACAAAAAGACCAAATAGTAAAAAACAACATTTGCCCCTCAAATATTTGTCCATATAATAAATAAATATTTTTCATTTTATTTACAGATATAACAGAAACAGGAGATTTGAAACATAAGAGAAACAGGAGTAAACATAATATCGAGTTAGAAGGGAGAAACTTAACATTATCTGGATATTTACACACTCAGCATAGAAAGTAATAAAAAAGCTCACAATCGTGCGAAGAAAATAGTAGTCCAGTGTCAGCTCTTTAACCTCACAAGAATTCTTGTGAGGCAGTGTGTGTGAATTAGCGTGTGAATTAGCAGTTTGAAACAGTACAAAAGAGCCCTGCTAACAGACAGGCCACAAGCAAAAGGAGTCAAACAATGAATTAATTTTTAAGTGGATGAGGAGAATGAAATCTGAAAGGAAACAGTACCAAGTCGGTGCTCAAATAGGGCACGTGGCATCTTGAGTAAACACAAATTCACAGTGAACAAATGTATCCCCTACTGTTTGAGATGAAAATGCTGAAAATCCTTCCAAGCATCTTTTATGAAAACACTTAGCAAGACAAGGCGAACCTGGGTAGGGTCTGCGTTTTTTACATCAGAAGATATTAAATTCATACATAATTATATTGATGACAAGTCTACAATTTGCTAAATGCAGCAGGATATCCCTACTATGGATGTAATGTACCTGCAGATTGAGTTAACAGCTTATCAGCTAAATGCTCTGAACCTTCAAGTCCTGCAGACTTCCTACCACCACATAACAAAAAGTGTCAACATCCAGCAATGAGTTCAAATTCCCATTACCTTTAAAATAGGCCAGCCCTAATGTAACAACACTATGAACAAATGAATGTATTTGAAGACGTTTTCTAACATGAGTACACAAATTTTTGGTATTTAAATATTGCTCTCTTTGTATTAACACAATCCATTATGGTTTCCGGTAATTTTGTTTTTAAATCTATTAACTTCAATACACATGATATTAATTATCAATTGTCATTTATATTATTTTTTCTACAATTTAATTTATTTTATATATAAAATTTTGTTATTTACCTACAGAACATGCTTTACCATACATGAAATACATTTTCTGAAGAAAATTATATCTAATCTAATCTAATCTTATTGACCCATTCTCAATATCATGTTAAACACCTTGAGCTCACTTTAATAAAAGCAATTCAGTTATCACTGAGATGAGGATAAAACTAAAACAACAATGAAACTTTTTTTTTTCATTGTAGGCAATATATGAAACTAATACTCATATATACATAGAATTGTCAGTGTTTCTTACATGTCAGTATTATCACAGGTATGAAAATTTTATAATATTAATATATAAATGGAGATAGACTAATCAGAATGAAAGAAAAATAAACTTTGTTTAAAAGGAAAAGCATCACTTACAACAATGTTGCTCTTCTATTTAAAAATGAATGATATACATGGGATGATAATAATATAATAATGTACAATGATATACACATAAATCCTCAAGTTGAAAATAAATTTTATAAAATGTCAGTAAATTACTGTTCATTAATTCGCACTTACATTCTCTTCACTAATTGTCATAAACATGCTGACTGAACTTATAGTATATATAAACTTGAAGATTGCATACATTACATATTCTTCAAGCTCTTCATAAACTCTCTTAGTAGCTAAACATAACCTGCTATCAGTGTAATCAAATTTATGCAAGAAATGCAGGTTTTACCATAAAATAATTTTACATAATACAATTACATGCAAAGGTACATCCATCCTCTTTGTAAATACTTCTATCAATATTTCTAATTTGATCACCAACATTGCTTATATACATTGTGTTATAAAAAGACAAAAATTTAAGGAACATGAAATAAAGTTCTAAATGCTGGAAATAAAAAACAGAGATACTTTAGGTAAACACAAATATTCCTAACATGCACGTAAATAAATACATTGTGTCACAGTATCCTTGACAAACAAAAAGACAATAAATAGATTCACTGAAAAAATGCAATTATTTAAAAATTTGATGTACCTGAAATTAAAGTAATTAACTAATTTTTGTCCATACCTCCAAATCTTGAGTTGTACATAATGCTTCTAGCTCCTCCAATTTTTCATTTGCAGCTTTCAAATCTCCAGTAGCACCTATAAATACAGGCGTTATTACATTACATTAAAGTTACAGATTAAAAACTTACGTGATTGCTTATTGTCATAACCTATAACGTCAAGTACATCATCAGAGACCATACTGACTTTCATATAGATATGCAATGTCACAGTGCTAACGAATTTATTCATACCTTAAATGAATAAAAGTGTTATCAATCAGGGACGTGACAGTTAAGACAAAAATTCTGGAGTTGGGAATGGGATGTTTTGAACTGTCAAAGAGAGTAAGTGACATTACTAAGTTCACTTACCTTTCGATTCATCACTTGCTTCTGACAGCACCTCTTTTGTCAAGTTTTGTAAATGTCCAGTTAATGACGACAAACTTTCACCAAACCACGCCATTTAATTTACACAAAAGAATGAGATAACAACAAAATGATTCACTGAAAACGACGCGACATTAAATAAAAGCACATGCCAACACATCAACATATGACATGAATCCGACCGACACTCCTACGCGAAACCACGTCTTTTGTCCACAACGTACCAACCTCTTTCCTTCGTGTGCAATGATGGCAACAATTCCGCGCGATTTTTAAACCTTCGGAGTATTGCTACGCTTTTACTACTGCTGCTATTCGGGTATGTGTGATTATCCATCCATTCGTAGACAACACAGGACGTATATTTTTACTTTTTCGCTACAGAGTAGAAAAAAAGTTATGTACAGCTGCGCGAAAAAACGGCGAATTTTCGGCAAAAAAATTCTTATTATGGGGCCCTGGTAACAAAAAAGTGGATAAAGCCAGTTGCTAAATTTAGAATAGAAAAATAAAACACTCTGCACGTAGTGTAGCCAGAATCCATGTTTTATGAGTAATTGATACCGAAAAATAGTATGTTGTCAAAAAGTCTGTCTGTCCGTCCGTCTGAGAATAACACTAGCGGTTAGACCGGTCAGCCGATTTTCTCCAAAATCGTTATTAGCCAATCGATCTGGCTGATATCGCGGCCTCTGAAATTTGAAACCGATATTTCAGTTTTGGGGAGCACTTTACATGAAGCCCACGAGACATTTTCAAAATGTAAAAAAATGGCGCTATCGATTTTGATAAAAATTTGTTGTTGGATAGTCTGAAGAATGTTTAAGAGAATTTCTCACGTTTCATGTTGGTTAAAAACTGATTTCTTTAAAAATTGAAAATAATTAAATTATTTTCGGGGCGTTACTGTAACTAAAATATTAAAAACAAAGCATTTGTTTTGAAAACAAAAGATAGAATTATCATTCTATTAACTTCATTTCCTAAAATATCTCAATAAACAACACTATTTATTCAAAACGAAAAACAGCAAAAAAAAGTAAATAATTTAAAGAAATAGGCAAATAAGTCCAAGCCGAATATATTAACTTATCACGTGGTACGTGATACGATTTGTGTTAGTATAGATTTGTATTAAAAACGTGGTACGATTTGTTATTAGCAGGGTTGGGAAGTATTTAAATACTTATATTTGAAATACGTATTTTAAACATATTTACATGTTCATCCACGCCAGTTGAATGATTGTTTTCTTTTGCAATTTTATACATTCACCAACTAAGGGTTTATTGTCTGATTATTTATTTTAAAAAATCAGTGGTTTAAAATGTAATTTCATTTTTCCATTTGTTTGTGTTAGACATATTTTTGATATCAATTTATATTTGAAAATGTTTATGCATATTGTTACAATTCATTACAATAGTTAGTTAAGAAAATTGTATCACTTTCAGTTACTAATTTACTACAATTGATAATATATTAAAATAAAAATATATAATACAAAAGTATTATATATTTACAGTATTTTGAGTACAATGTACTTCCTGGAATTAATTCTTAAATGTTGAAAAATTGTAATTGTAAAAACTCCTCTGCAAAATAACAAGCCATAGTTGGCCCGAATGCAGATGTTCGCGCGCTTTTTAGAGGATGGAGGCGGAAACGCGCATGTCGGCAACACCGTGCGCGTGGCGCTTTTCATACACATTTTGAACACGTAAGCTTCCGAGGCTCGAATCCATTAATTCTCGGCTATCCGGGAGACGCCGCGTCGTTGGCTGGGAGGCCAACGTTTAGACTGACATGTCGCAGGCTTCCTCAGGGCAGTGGGCAGGAAGCCGACGAATTTCAAATAGAAGTATATAAATACTTCCCAACCCTGCTAATAACAAATCGTACCACGTTTTCGTTATGATAAGTTAACATATTTTGCTTGAAGGACTTATTTGCCTATTTCTTTAAATTATTTACTTTTTTTGTGCTGTTTTTCGTTTTGAATAAATAGTGTTGCTTATTGAGATATTTTAGGAAGTGAAGTAAATAGAATGATAATTCTATCTCTTGTTTTCAAAACAAATGCTTTGTTATTAATATTTTAGTTGCAATAACGTCCCGAAAATAATTTAATTTTCTTTCAATTTTTTAAAAAAAATCCGTTTTTAACCAACACGAGACGTGAGAAATTCTCTTAAACATTCCTGCCCACTGCCCTGAGGAAGCCAGCCACATGTCAAGCGAAACGTCGGCACCGCAGCCAACGACGCGGAGTCTCCCGGAGAGCCGAGAATTTATTTTCTTCATACACATTGTGCGAAAAGTTCTTAACAAGAGTTCAAACACTTCCCTCCCTGTACAGGGAACTATGGAAAGACCCTTACTCCTAGTAAATCTTACCGTACTAATAGGTATTTATTAAAGAGGTTTTTAATAATGTTAAGATAACAGAATTTTAATAGATTTTAACATGGATAGAAATTTCATTTTTCGTTTATGACAACCTACTCGGGATCGAGTAATGAATCTAAAGATATCTGCACTACACCACTAGCAGACCGCACCGATAATTTATATTCTTCTTTAAGGCTAAAATTGTTCATTGTATGTATTTTATTATCAGAAAAACTTCTGTCAATAACCTGTAGAAAAATGCTTTTTGTAAAAATAAATGTTAATTTTCGATATATGTATTTTACAGTATGTCATTGAGACAAAATTACTTTGATACGTCATGTTTAATAATTAATGAAATAAAATCAATATAAACGTGATTGTCAAAAATACATTTTCTGACGTTACCTCTGTTAAGTATAAAATGACTATCTGTACCTATATAAAAATAAAAAAATTGCAAACTTTCTCTGTTAGACAAACTCAGAAATAATGAAATAAAAAATAAAATTAAAGTGCAGAAAACCATGAATGAGACAATCAAAATGACACAACTGAAATTGCATGGACGCTTGAGGAGGTTGAGATCAGATAAACGCCCACAAAAAGTTTGAAAATGAATAGGGAAAGACCGGGAAGGGCATTGGAAATAACTAAAGCTGTGGAAAAAAGAGAAATGTAGTGAAAAGACATGTAGAATAAAGAGGCAAGGAAACTGGGATGCGGGAAATGACTAGACAGACATTTTATCAACTTTTAATATAAAAACCATGTTTACGAATAATATAAACAAATTTACGAAAAATTTAAAATTATATTCGCATGATATGACACAACATTACTTTTCTGTACGAAAGAAAGGCAAAAACGACTAAATTGGAGACAGGAATTGAAATTTTCAGAAAATACATGTTTGAATGAAATATTTCCCTATCAATTGGTAATCAACCATAATACTAGTTGGGTGACAACGGAATTCATTTCACCATAAAAGAAAAACCACGATACGTTATTTGGCTGCAACCATGTATTAACAGTATTCTCTTCGCTCCATGTTAATGCCATGTTAAGATTGCAAATTACGTCAGCATCCTACGCGAGGTTTAATGATGTTCGATTCTTCCAACGGCCATCCCAGGTCTCGAGGTTGTTTCTGGCGCCGGCCGCGAGGAGCGCACGCACAGCTTTGTCACAGTCACAGGGCACACCACAGTGCTGAGGAGTCCCGCATCCTTATTCCATGACGCAGGAGATCCCTTGAACTAGAAGACAACGCAATGTCAAACGGGTCATATTCCTCCAACGCACTCGCAAGCTTCCACGGGTCGAATCCATAAATTCTCGGCTATCCGGGAGACGCCGCGTCGTTGGCTGGGAGGCCGACGTCTCGCCTGACATGTCGCAGGCTTCCTCAGGGCAGTGACCAACGTCCATCCCAGGGCTTGAGGTTCTCTCGAGCGCCGACCGCGAGCAGCGCACGCCCCGCTTTATCGGTCACCGTGCACAGCCGAATGCTGAGAAATTCTACATCTTTACTCCTGGCGCTACAGTCGCAGGATATCCTTTATACGAGAAAACCTCGCAATTTCAAGCGGAGACTTGTGTTTGAAACGGCCGTCCCACGGCTTGAGGTCCCTCCTGGCGCCAGCCGCGAGCAGCGCGCGCACCGATTCCTTATTGTTCTGGTGCGTCGCCCGGTGCAGAGGAGTCATTCCGCAACCGTCCCTCGCGTCGACGTCGGCGCCCGCGCGCACCAGCAGCTCCACGCACCGACCGCTGCGGTCCCTCATCGCAGCGAAGTGCAACGCGGAATCGCCACTGCTGTTGACAGCGTTGGGATCGGCGCCTTGTTGCAGAAGCAGCGACATCACCTCTACGCTTTCTTTCATAGCCGCATTAATTAGAGGAGTATACCCGATACTATCAGTGTAGTTGACGTCCGCACCAGAGTCTGTGAGGCGCCGTACGTCACGTAGTCGTCCGTAGTCTGCCGCGTCACACAACTGCTCTCCCAGAGGCGAGGGAGAGGTTTGAGCCTCCTCCACCCTCAACTGCACCTCCCGAATCCGGAGCTCCACCCGCTGCCTCGCGTCTTCTTCCTCTGCTGCTGCGCCCTGGTGGCCGGCGCCTGAGGGAGAGAGGCAGGAGGTGGAGGAGGGGGGCTCCTCCCCAACGCCCGCTGCTGCCCCTCCCGACGCCGGTGCTTCGCGGGCGATGGAGGCGGTGGTAAGGGACGCACGTGTTGATTGGGGCTCCTCCAGTTGGCGCAACAGAGCATCAACGCGGGGCATGAACTTCTGCACCGCTCTTTGCAGAGAGGCCTCCACCTTTTCCACGCGGCCCTCCAGACGCAGCACACCGCCCTCCCCTCCAGATCCCTCCGGAACCGTCGTTCTCTCCTCCACGGCCGTCAATCTCTCTTCGAGTCGCTGCTGCAAAGAGCGGATGGCGGCGTCCTTCTCTTGTAGCTTCCGCTCCATCTCTCGCAGCGCCGCCGCCGCCCTCTGCTCCTGCAGGCGCAGGGCCTCCTGCATCCTCCGCTCAGCCTCCTGGATCTTCCGCTCCGCCTCTTGTTTATGCAGATGCAGGGCCTCCTGGACCCTGCGCTCCGCCTCCTGCTTCTGCTGGCGCAAGGCCTCCTGTAGCTGCACCAGCCCCTGCGCCACCAGCTGGAAGGCGTCGCCGACGGCGCCCGCGACATCTCGCGAGCCATTCGCACCTGACCTTCTGCGACTCTCCATCACTTATTAGCAGCTTCTGAAATTCGGGAAATTCAGTTCATTTATAACACAGTGCTTTATTCCATAAACTAGTGTTGCTAAAACACGTACTTTCTCTCTCATATGCTCATGCAAAATTACGCGAAAAGTAACTTATTCAAATTTTCCAAAACTTGTACATTACCTTATTTCAAAATCTATCTTTAAGGAACACATTTCATAAAGGCAAAAACTCTTTTTTCATTATTGAAGTTGTAGGAAGACGCCGAAATAATTCAACTTACGCAACTTTTAAAAAAATTAGGGATTCCAACGGAAATGAGACCTGCACCATTCTCTTAAAGGTCCTACGCGCTATTCAACAACAAAATTCAATCAAACAATTTGAAGCAATTTTTTTGAAAATGTACGAGAGGCTTCATGTGAAGTATCCCTCCCCCGAAATTAAAACGTCGGTTTCAAATTCCAGGGTCCGTCATATTAGCCAGAACGATTAAAGAACATCAATTTTGGACAAAATCAGCGGAACGCCGAAAATCGCGCGTTAATTATGCGCTAGTGTTGGGCACGCTAGTGTTGGGACGTTTTGCCACCAACCGTTTTTACTTTCTCGCACTAACTGACGTAAGAAGTGAACGTATTGTAATCGTACGTCGAAAACGGCGAATTTTCGACACAAAAAAGAATTTGATGGGCCTTGGTAATAGTGGATAAATAAGTTGCTAAATTTAGGTGTAACCAGAATCCATGTTTTGTGAGTCCTTCATACAGAAAAATCGATTGACAGCAATATGCGTCTGTCTCTTTGTCCGACCAACCGTCTATCTGTCAGAGTTCATACCAATGAAATACATAAAAAGATTGTGCGACAACATTTAACACAAAGTATTTTATTTAAAAATCAATAACATGTTATTTTAATGTTCTGTATTGCTGTGTGAATGTTTAGTAATTGTTGTTTTTTACAAATAGTTGTAAGAGAAGAAATGTATACAACAAAAAAGGAAATAGAATAATTGGAAAACGAATCAGCCAAATTGAAATTAGCATATCCACCACCATTTTCCTTGATGCCTAAGTGTGTAGTTAAATGTAGTGACAGTGTTGAATTTTGAAGTACTTGTATTATTTGAAATTACTTGTAATAATAGTGCTGAATATTAAATTATCAGTAAACACTAAAGCTGTGCAATAATTTGCGAATTCTATTGCTTCAATTGACGTAGACATCCGAAATTCGAAACAGTTTCAAATTCGCAGGGCTTTGACATCAGATAGATCCATCGGAGATTTTTAAATTGGTGGGAAATCGGTAGTGTGAACACATTAATGTCTATAAATATAAATATTTTGAAACTCAAGATGCTATACATAGCAGACAAATTAAAAAGCAGCTATTTTTCACATTTGTTTATTTTGAAAACAAGTATTTAATAAAACTAGCGATTCTATCAAAGCACATGCTTTCTCGTAGTGTTTCTAAACGCTCCGTAATATTATATTGAACAATTGATTTGAGGTGACATACGTTTTACAAATAGGATAAAGCAAGTCCCTCTAGGTAAACTAAATTCAATGGGGGGG
>BOPP01000211.1:716904-749180 GCA_017312745.1 Gryllus bimaculatus
AGAGAAGGACTCGAGAGTTTGGTATTGCATGCGTGCTCAGCCAACAGCAGCGAGCAGTGCTCGCTCGGTTTCTGCAGTCTTTTCACAGCGTCTTTTCACTCGTCAGTCTTTTCACAGCGATTTGGTGTGAATTGGAATCCGGTGGTAATTTCTTTAATAGTCTGCGTTATGTATTCGATTGTAGAGTATTCTCATATCTCTATTTTAAACTGAGCCTAAAGTCTGTCATGTTCTGTAAATATTTGAACCCAATATTTTATTTTTCAGGTTGTTTTGGCACGGGTGATGGAAATTGGTGTATTGATGCAGATAATCATGGATATTGTGAATTCCAAATGCCTATTCCATGTCAAGATCATGATCATGTGTATGAAGGAACTTACTTTGTCAGAAGTGAATGTTTTTGAACATTCTTTGTACATAACAAGTCATAATTGAAGCATACTTGTAAAATGAAATCTGAGCCAATGTGAGAACATTCTGCATATTCTGCTATTGCAACTTTACCAATAAGTAAAAATATTTGTGATTCAAGTCTAGATTTGAAATTATCATTTAATATAATTTTTCCTGTCACACTCACATGACCAAACACTAATTTCAAGATAAATATATATTTATTAGTTAACTTTTTAAATAAGTTACCAGTTTCAATGACAATAATGCTTGCCAACATAACTCAAAGAATATTGTTTTTTGTATGTTATGTACATCCATTAAGCCAATAATTTGGCGTAGAAAATGCTATAACCGTGTTCTCTACTTCATATTTCAGAAAATCTCTAATAATAGTAGAAAAAAACCAAAAAGAGTTGCAAAATTCTGGAATTATCGTGCATAGATTTTCACATGAAATAATGTGTATAACAAAAATTCAATTTTTTTGGATTATAGCACTATTGGAGGGTGCGCTATATGTGGCTTGATTGTTTTATACAGTACCTGGCTTCCCTACATATGAATTTTCCAGAAAACTATCTAAATGCTATGCTAGGTGTCAAACTGTAACATGTATTTTGTACAGTTTAACATGTTTCATTGTTTTCCGTGGCTAAATAAAACATGTGATTATTAAATTGTTATAATTTGTGAAGCATTATTAATTATATTATAGTATATGTATAATACTCAGAGGTGCAATCAAAATTTTTCTCTGTGTGTGTGTGTAAATTGTTAATATTCGAAGATTATATTCCTTTTTGGAGTGAATTTTGGAGTGATCCAGAATAGTCAGTATTTAATAAAATAACTTACCTGGAGAATGTCCAAATATAAAATCACTTTGGAACATGTTAATTTGGTAAGAAAACGTATTTGACTCATCCAATAAAATGAAAACCAATCTAAGAAATAAACAAAACAGTGCATTTGAAAATACTTTTCATCTAAATTTAGTCATAATTTAAGCAAATCTTGGCGTTTTTATATATAAAAAAATAATTAAATTTGTATTTAATGGGATCAGTAATAAAATTTACTAATTGTGTGTATTTATGAACCAATTTTAAAGTAGTTTTCGAGTAATTACTAGCGCAATTACTGGTAAAGCATGTGCTTAGTCTCCTTGCATATTTAATCCACCCAATCGGATTAATGATTAAGTGTTATACATCTATGTTACGTTAACCTTTGTTTGCAATCTAGTTTATGTCAATATATTTAATTTTATTGTGAATTATGTAAGTTTACACATTTTACTTCAATAAATAAATATTTCAATGTAAAATTCTAAAATGCCATTTCTATGTACATGCTATATATATATATATAAAATGTGGCGTTATGGAATTGTGAATCACCATAACACCACAGTCTCGTATGTGTGAACACTACGGAGGCAGCGAGGATAGCAGGCGCAGAAAGCAAAGGTTCATAAACGCGCGGCCTGGTATCCGTTGCCCGTACTAAACGAAGGCGAACTAACGAGCAACGTTTTCCTTGTGAAGGGTTGAGAAAGGGGAAGCAGCCCCGCCACGGAGAATTTCCCCAGGCGTCGGACGATAAATACGCGAACCCGCAAGCGGAAACTCTCTTTTCTTGCCACCACTCGTCGAGTAAGCAGCATTTTGATTACCGATCGCCGAGCCAGTAACATTTTGATCACCGCTCGCTGAGTCAACACTTTCGTTAATCATTAGTTTAGATATTGTTTCCGCTGCAACGACTACTAGGTAGGAGTATTCGGCGTCGAACAGACGTTCTAGTCAGTCGTCCGCGAGATAATGAAGATTAAGTAAAGTAGTCCTTCAATTAACGACACGGGAAGTTACCCGTTGTGAGAGAAGCATTAAAAGTTCTGGTTTAGCAGAGTAGAAGTAGGAACGAGCGAGGAACTTGCACGAGTATTCGGCGAAGTGCAAGGGACATTTTCGCAACGTGGGCGTAGTCAGAGGCGCCGGTAGCAGACGAGGTGGAAGATAACGGACGGACCCAGGCGCACGAAGATGAAGACGGAAGGCTGGGAGGAAGAGCGGAAGAGGACGCAAGAAGGCAACGCAGACGGCAGGGGCGAATCCCGTCTCTCTTACAACGCAGAGGTTGGGACCGAGCGGCGTCACCGCAGCGACCAGCGCACGACCGTCAAGGCCAAAGAGTGGGAAGTCCACAAGGTAACAGTTAGGATCCTCAGAAAATAGGTCAAGTTCATGTCGGCAGGGAAAAACTAATATAGGAAAGTGTTAAGAATTTGAGGACACGGGTGGCAACAAATAGCAGTATTATAGTAGGAGACATTTTGATGCGGTATTGCCTGCATAAAACATTCTACTTAGGACATTTATTATTCTGCTATTTTCAGACACAGTTAAATTGTAAATGAGAGTAGGGCACTTGCACACATTTTGTTCTTTGTATGTAATATTTTGAAGCAGGAGATTGTAAATTGAAATTTTGGTTTCATGTGCAATGTAATTAGAATAGGATAAATTTAGATATAATTAATTTTCCAAGGGAATTCTTGGTGTAGATTAGGGTAATTATTTCAGAGTATAAATTTTGGAGTAAATTATGTGTTCATTCATATGAGTGTGTGTTGTAAAGGTTTCTATTTGTGTTTTGATCATTCTTTGTAAAAGCGTGATTCTATATTCTTGTTTTTTTGTCATGAACGTATGCCACTAAAAGTTTATGGGTAAATTATACGCTCTTTTGTGTGCAATCTGTGATTTTTTTTGTGTCAAGGGTTCAAACCTTCCTCGCACCCTGAAGATCCTGCTCCCTAGATTTTTAAGCTCGCTTCACGAGCAAAATCTTGATAACCCGCTTACGGTTCATGTGTGCTTCTGTTCAAGGTGGTGAGTTTGGGTGTAGGTGGGTTAGTTAGAATATATATATATATATATATATATATATATATATATATAGTGACGTCATGGGATTGTCATAACGCCACCTCTAGTACCTGTGAACATCCACAAGCAGCGAGGATAGCATACGCGGCGGAGCAGTGGCTCTTAAACGCGCAACCTGTTATCCGTTGATCGTACTAGAGCGCTCGAACTACCGAGCAACGTTTTTCCCGTGGAGAGTTGAAAGAGAAGCAACCCCACTCTTGAAATTTCCCCAGGCGTCGAGCCATAAATACTGTAACACGCTTCGGGAGCGCTCTCTGAAATTCCAGCAACGACGGCGAACACAACGGCAGCGCTTGAATCACAGCAAGAGCAGCGGACAGGTCTTCTCGAGCTAGAGTAGGAGTCTGTTTTAAATACGTGGAGCTAGAGTAGTAGAAATTAGAATACCGAAGTGATAGGGGAAAGTGGTGTAAATTTTGAAATCGGCAATAACTCTAATATTGCCTAGATTCGCGCAGAAGGACTTTGAATTATTCCACTACAGTCATATTGCTCCTTATTACTGCACAAGCCAAAAGTGTAATAGTTAGGCCACGCACGCAAACGAAAGGCAATTGATTTGCACCAGTTTCTACGAAAAACTGACCTCGACACATTATTTCCAAAAGTTAATATCAACTTTCGCAAGTATATGTGTATATGTATTTCAAATTGTTCAGTTAAAATATTGTTTCTCAGTTTTGAAGCGTATAAAAAAAACTACTTAAGATCATAAATTGGGCGGAAGTAAATTGAATCGACATTCTAATTTAGCATGAAAAGATATATTTTACTTCACATAGATTATATCATAAACATCTTTGCAAATCACAAAGTTCGACTAAAGCAATTATGTTACAATATAATAAAACCAGTTTTAAAATGAACCATATAAAATAGAATTTAGTTTTAATTATAATTATCAAGTTTATGCCTTTTATTACATTGCAACATTTTTTTGGCGAGAGGGCCAAACTACATAAATCCGCCACTGAGCGCACGCACCGCAATATTACTGTCACCGTGCACAGCTCAATGGTGAGTAGTCCAGCACCTTTATTCCTGGGAATACAGTCGCAGAAGATTTCGTATATCAGACGAAATCGCAAAATCAAACGGGGTGTTGCTTTGAAAAATGCTTCTTGATGACTACAGGTCCTTCCTGGCGCCGGCCGCGATGAGCGTATGCATCGCATCGTCATTGTTAAACAGCTCCGCCCAGTGCAGAGGAGTCGCCCCATCTATATTCCTCGCGTTGACGTCGGCGCCCGCGCGCACCAGCAGCCTCACGCACCGACCGCTGCGGTCGTTCCCCGCAGCGAAGTGAAACGCGGAACATCCATTGCAGTCGACAGCGTTCACATCGGCGCCTCGTTGCAGAAGGAGCGACACCACGTCCGCGTGCGTCTTCCAGGCTGCATAAAGTAAAGGAGTGAAACCATTTTGGGCAGTGTAGTTGACGTCAGCCCCGAAGTCTATGAGACGTCGTACGTCACTTAGTCTTTCTTCTATGCCTCTCCTTCCCGCCGCGTCACACAACTGCTCTCCCAGGCGGGAAGGAGAGGTTCGTGTCTCCTCCATCTTGAACACCCCCTCCCGCCGCCTCGCGCGTTCTTCCTCGTCTGCTGCTGCGCCCTGGTGGCCGGCGCCTGAGGGACTGGGGGAGGAGGTGGAGGAGGGGGACTCCTCCCCACCGCCCGCTGCTGCCTCTCCCGTCGCTGGTGCTTCACGGGCGCTGGCGGCGGAGGCGGCGGTGGCAAGGGACGCACTTGTAAATTGAGGCTTCTCCAGTTGGCGCAACAGAGCCTCAACGCGGGGCATGAACTTCTGCACCGCTCTTTGCAGAGACGCTTCCACCTTCTCCACGCGGCCCTCCAGAAGCTGCACACCGCCCTCCCCTCCAGATCCCTCCGGAGCCGTCCTTCTCTCCTCCACGGCCGTCAATCTCTCCTGGGTCTCTTCCAGTCGCTGCTGCAGAGTGCGGATGGCGTCGTCCTTCTCCTGCAGCTTCCGCCCCATCTCCCGCAGCGCCGCCGACGCTCTCTCCTCCTGCAGGCGCAGGGCCTCCTGCATCCTCCGCTCAGCCTCCTGGATCTTCCGATCAGCCTCTTGTTTATGGAGCTGCAGGGCCTCCTTGACTTTGCGCTCCGCCTCCTGCTTCTGCTGGCGCAAGGCCTCCTGTAGCTGCGCCATCCCCTGCGCCACCAGCTGGAAGGCGTCGCCGACGGCGTCCGCGCCATCTCCCGAGCCATTCCCGCCAGCTCTTATGGAAGTCGCCATCACTTTCTAGTAGCTTCTGCAATTCATGAAATTATTTCCCCCATTAAAGCACACTAATTTATTTGATAACATACAGGTGCTAAAACATCATGCACTTTCTCACCCGTTTTTGAAGCAAAATTCATGAAAAGTATTCAAAATTTCGTAAAATTACTCTACTATTACTATCGATCATTATTCTACATCAAATTGATATATTTTAATAATTTTTTAAAATTACGACTGAATATTCTAATGATTGAACTAGAATGATATTATGAAAAGTAAAGAGTCAGGATTTTATTATTCGAGAAAAAATAATTGTTTATACATTTATTCTGGACATTTCAGTTCATAAAACCGAGTCTTTTAGTAACAGATTAACTATTTTAGATAATTCACTACTGCAAATCGTGGGTTACATGCTGCAAAAAGAATTGTATTATATTTAATAGTTTATGATTTATGATGTTTGACATGCATGAATGTGCTAAAAATTCCCATTTCGCGAAAATGCAACTGTAGTTCACTCACGAAGGGCTTGACAGTGGGCATTCGCTTCAAATATTTTTTCAAAAACTATGAACTGCTACTCATGTTTTGAAAATGTAGAGTCAAAAACAATTATTTGATCACTAAAAGCATAAAATATCAAATGTCCAAGAGAAAACAAAAACACACCCAAAATTCTACACTTTTTTTCTCGGGTAGACCGCCGCCTTAAAGATCATTAAAAAAAAAACTTTAGTGCCCAGCGTTACTATACTAACGGCAACGGCGCAGCGGTACTGTTTCAATGACTGAAATAATTTTCGAATTTTATTACTTCAATTGACATCCAAAATTTGAAAAATCAGTTTCAAATTCGCATGGCTTCGAGTTAAGACATATCGATTGAAAATGTTTAAATTAGGGGAAAATTGCTAGTGTGAACACATTAATGTCTACTAACATTAATATTTTAGAACTCACGAGGCCATACAAATCAGATAAATTTAAAAAGAGCTATTTTCCACAATGATTTCAAAAAAAAATTAATCAGAAAATTTTAACCTATTTCCCCCCAGCGACATCATGTAAAGTACCCCCTCCCCCCCCAAAAAATATATTTTTGAAACTCGAACCGCGACAACAGTCAGATCAATTGGGAACTATCAATTTTGGAGAATATCGACTAAACGGTGTTAACCGCTAGCGTTGTTCACACACAGATGGACGTTTAGTCGTCAATCAAGTTTTCGGTATCAAGAATCCACAAAACGAATTCTGGCTCCACCGCGTGTTAGAGGGTTTTCTTCTATATTTAGAAACTTGATTTATCCACTTTTTTGTTACAAGACAAGATTTCGTATGTCCACTTAACCGAATCAAAGTTTCTCTCATTGGCAACAAGATATGAAATGTATTTATCCAAAACAAAATTTTAATTGGAGTAGTCAATTGATCATCGAAAGAATACACAACACTGCACATGTGGCCAGATTAAAGTGAAGGTGCACCTACCAAAACATTTTAAGGTCATTCAAGCAAGAGATGCAAAAGGTATATGATAAATGATTCCATTCATTAACCATAATGAGCCACACGTCATGCATGAGCTGTGAAATTCAGGATTACAAAATTAATAATAAAACGTTTTGAAGCTCTCGAAGACTATGAACATGTGTACTGAACCACCTCACAGATAAACAACCAAATCTATTTACATTACTAAATACGACAAAGAAGTGAAAGTGGGGGAACTACCTCAAGGACAATGCATTATAATAAAAGTTTATAGCTTTCGTGTCTTGACACTATCATCAAAACATTCTTGGCTCGAAGTATGTGGACTTTCGGAAATCATCCGCTTTACTTACTCTACACACGACAAAAAAGGCAAATTTTCGGCAAAAAACTCTTATTACAGGGTCCTAGTAACGATAAAATGGAAAAATCCAGACGCAAATTTTAGGAAAAAATACTCGAACATGTGATGTAGCCAGGATCTCTTTTGTGGATACTTGATACCGCAAAATCGATTGATGGCAAAACGTCTGTCCGTCTGTGAACAACGCTAGCGGCTCAACCGTTTAGCCGATTTTTTCCAAAATTGATATTCCCTAAACGATCTGGCTGATGTCGCGGCCCCTTGAATTTGAAACCCCTTATTTTTATTTTAGAGGGCACTTTACATAAAGCCCCTGGAACATAAAAAATAAAAACCTCCAACATTGGCCGTTATTACAAAATTTGGACCTTTGATTGTTTAGAGGACGCATAAGAGAACGGTGTGGGTCTTACGTTCGTTTAAATGCCAGATTTTTTGAAAGTTGAAAAAAAAAAACATTTTCGGCGTCTATACACCTACGATTTATCATCTCCGAATAAGGTCAGGTTGACGTTTTGGAAAATATGATCATGAAAATATTTGAGTAATTTGACTTCAACTTCGTCGTCCGCTCCGAAAATCATGCGCTCCGTGCACTAGTTAGACAAGTGTTTTGAGGCAGTCGGATGGCACTACTATTACTCGGGCAACTTTTCTTGAACGATGGATTGACGGTTTTGCGTGGAGTGGGGACATTAGTTATAAAGTCGGTCACTAGAGTATTTTAAGTAATGCCAACGTCTGTGAAATGAAAGTCAAAACTGCATCTTGTGTTTAACTTTTTCGGGAGTTTTACGTGACTCCCTTGAATGACCTGGACCTGACCCAGCCATTTCTTTCGATATTCACAATAAACCTGAACGGGGGTTCTGCACTATGAAAGCAATTGGCTTTGACTAGCTTCTGTTTCGCGCCAACGAAGTTTTAATGCTTGGAAGGTTGTCATCAGTGCCCACTGCGAGCTTTTGCCTTCAACTGTTTATTGAACAAGGGAGGGGGATCAAGGTCATCGTTCAAGAAAAGTTGCGTTTTTAATACTACTCCATATTTCTTTGTTCGTTTTTTACATTAGAGCTGTTGTTATACGTTTACAAATTTATCTTTTAGGAAATATTTAAAGCTTATTTCATGTAAAAACTGCTAGCCTTCAGGGAATATCAGATTGGAATGCAGCAATGCATTCCTCAATGCGACACGCAAATTTCTGTGAATTACGTCTCATTGTTGTGACGGTTTCAGTGCATTGCTTTGTTAAATATATAATTACTAGCGTACCCGTGCGACAACTCTCGCATGTTAATCCCCGCCCTTTCCTTATCCTTTCCACCAAGATGGAAATTTGTAAATGAAACGTATTTATTTGTTAAAAAATGTATCAATTTCACTTCGAACTTAGAAAATATCAAACAAAAATAATGCAATTGACGTTGGAAATTTTCGATAAAGATTTATTCGGTTTTATAGAGAGACGTTCTACGAACAATTCACACTTCCTTAAAAACATTTAAAGTAATTATTCAATCTTCCTTGACAGTTATCTTTTCGTTTTCCTTGATAGTCACAAAAATATTAGAAAATGTTTCTTCTCTTGAGAAAGCCAAGTGATGATTTCCATGCGAAAATACAAGTTATACAGAATCGGGCAAGTATATATAAGTATTCCATAAATGTGCAAGTGGAGTGGAGATAAGTGTATTTAAAAAAGTCGAGTATCTATTAGTTTAAATATCTGTGCAGAACAGCCATAAAATGTAGAGGTAATTCTATTATTATTACCTTTATTGTTATCATACTATTATTGTCTGAAAATACGGACAGTACACGGAGTCATTACCAAACATGGTCTAAAATATAATGAAATTAATTCAACTAACTTCTATATCTATAAACTTCATGCATGTTTCTGAAGAGAATTTAACAAAAGTGGTGTCATTGCAATAATAGTCCAGAATAATTTAATTTGCAAATCAATAGACTGGATTAGAGATATGAGCATCGAAATGACTATTGAAGTAGCAGGTTAGCTGTAAACCCAATGAAAGGAAACAAAAATCATAGGCATTTATAGATCCCCAATTTCGTGCGTTAATGACTTTCTACTCAGGTTGGAAGAACTTTTAACTAAACTTATAGGAAACAACAATTGTAAGTTAATTATTTTGAGAGATCTGAACATTAATATTGAACATAATGAACTACATGATTTATTAAAGAGCTTCAATCTTCATGATGTAGAATTAGGGCCAACACGTATTACAATCCATTCCACCTCTACGAAAGACCACATCATTACTAACATTGAAATGTATACTCTTCTCATAATATTGATTTTCATCTATCTGATCACATTGCACAAATCATTGAAATAATCAATTGCTCCATTAGCCTTAAACAACCTACATACACATTCACTCATGACACAAGTGATACTAAACTACATTTGTTAAATGAACGTCTCCTAAAAGAGGAATGGACTGAAGTACACAATAGTAGCAATTTCAATAAAAAATGGAACTTATTCCTGAGTACATTAAATAATCACTGGAATATTGTATGTCCCATTATTAAGAGGCAAATTAATGTAAGAAAAAAAAAAAAGGAAAAACAACAACAACAACAACAACAACAACAACAACAACAACCAAAATTAAGCTTCTGAATGAAATTTTTGTTCTTAAAAAATAAAATGAAAAACATGTATGACCTGTTCAGAGATACTAAGAACCTGTTTCATAATGAAAAGTATAAACAGTATAAAAACACTATAAGATAAAACTGATGAATGAGAAAGCTTATCAATTAAATAATAAAATTAACAACCCAACAAATAAATCGAAAACATTATGGAATATAATCAATAGTGGGAAAACTCAGCCTCACAACAGCATACACCTACTATTTGAAGGCGTTTCTTGATAATCCTTCTGATATTTGTAGGACCTTTAACTGTCATTTCTTAAATTCAAAGCAGGACATTGTAACCAGTAATACTATTAATTCCTTATCTTCTGGAACTTCAAAATTCATGTTTCTCCATCACACAAATGCAACTGAAGTTAATCAACTGATACATTCCTTCAAAATTGTTGCTCATCTGGGAATGATGAAATATCTTCTATAATTCTTAAAGAAATGTAAGCCTGCTCTTCTTAATATATCAGTTTATTCTAATAGATGAATCCATGCTGGATATAATGATCCAAAAAGAATCATAGTTGGCTTTTGGTATTTTAAGAAGTTCTCATGCTCTAGATACAAGTGTGGAAGTAGAAAACAACCATTCCTGTATTCTTTTTGTAATCTGTGTAAAATATCTTTTAAATTTATAGCTACACCTGGTACAGTTTTTTTTTCAATCTAACATTGTTGCTTTCCCATAGTATGGTCATTAGTAGGATTGTAATAGTAATCTCTATTTAAAGCTGTGGTTTTTCCACCTTTGTAAAACATTTATCCTGATTATTATTTAAAAATTCCTTAGTTTCTTTTAAGGATCCTTTTTAAATTGTTGGTCATCATAAGTTTTGAATGGCATCTTTTGTGATTAATAAAGCAATGTAGACTCTCAAGTTTGGATACACTATTAAATATATTTTCCGGGCTGGCTTTGCCCAACATATCATCTATTGTGGTAACATCTTCAGTGGCTTCATGGGTACATGTGTATTTCAGTCATCAGTGAGCTGTCTGAAAGGCCACTGTGTGTACCCATTAGCCACTGCAGATGTCTACCGCAGTAGCAGACAAAATGTTTGGGCACAAAACATCTGATAGACAACGGACATCCATCCCAGAAGGTATTTTTAATAATCTTTTGCAACTGACAATGTGTACTAAATTATTCCTAATATTGTTTTTTGTTGATGGTGTATTTTAGAGAGACAATATTCTAATTTCTTAACAAATTCTAAATAGTATTTAATTTTCATAGTGGGAACCATATTGACATTTCACCCTAATGACACCAAAGAGATTACAATATTTGCAATAGAGTTATTAGTCAAATTCACAAACCAGCCGATTTCAACATCATGCTAAAAAGGAATTCACCATAATGATTTACATAATCTAAGAGAACTTACTGCATTTCTTGTAGTAAAGAGTTTTGTAGTATTTATCTAAATATATTCCACCTGTATTCTATGTATTTTTTTTATTTAGTTTGCAAAAAAATCCTAAATTTTCAGATTAAGTAATTGAATTTTAAATCGTATAAGCAATTATTCAACTTTCCACAAAACCCTCAAACTGAAAAAGTAATAAATTTCAAGTTTTTAATGTAATAAATCCAGATGTTCAGGGAAAACCACAAGTATCCGACGTTTAATTAAAAGGGATTCTTGAATATTTCACTGACACATACATCCTAGTGTTTGTCATCCATAGCTTCTAATTAATAGTGGCATAGTTTCCATATCTATTAACAATATGATTATAATAGGATATCTTAAAAAATAACAATTATTTACAATATAATTGTAAGACTAACAGGCCTCAATAAGTCAATACTTTACCACATTATTGTATGTGAGTATTAATATTTTGTATCTTAGAGGCTATACATATTAGACAAATTAAAAATAGCTCTCCATGTTTCACATTCATTTATTACAAAATATATATTTTCTTAACTTTACTTAATATGAAATTAACAGATGTGAAATTTAAAACATGTATAATTTACTTTTCAACCTAAAGAAGGAAGGAACAATATTGAATATTTTTAATATTTCATCACCCGTATAATCTCAATTACTATTAAATTAAAATTTGATATACACATTTTTACTTTGCTACTGTTTTGACATATCATTGTAGGTCTTTGTCAGTGTTTGATTTATGTTCAAGTTCAAACAAACGATTATTAATCAAATCCTTCAAATTAACAAGATTCTCTAGTTGTCTAATACAAAAACCAGTGAAGGTTCTTTACTATAAAAGATCATATATCAACACATAACCAAAGTTCGATGTTCCACTCATTTGCAAAGGTAAAAGAATATATGAAATTAATAAGCCTAACGCAAACAAAATCTAATTGGAGGAGTTCAATAGATTACAAAAGGAACCAAAAACGTTGTACAGGTTGCCAGATTAAAGTGAAGTTGTACATACCAAAACATTTCACTCAGTATCACTTAGTTATCATTTTACCTTGAAAAAGTATCAAGTATAAAATAAACCTTTAAAAGGAATAAAATATTATTACTTTATTGGGACATGATTACCTTCTATGTTAAAGTAATAGGAATGGAATTATTTCTTGTAACTTTAATTCTACCATACACAAGAGTAAAACTTCAAGTCACAAATTTCAAGAGACGAAATACAAAGAATAACCCAAGCAATCAGCAGCTGACTAAGAAAAGCTTAAATGTGAGTAAATTAATTAACTAAATTGTGCACTAGAAGTGATAAGATTCATAAGACGAAATGCAGCTGACGGTGAAAAGCTTAAGAGTAAATTAATTAATTAATTAATTAATGAAATGAGACAGACTGCCTATATTATAAATGCACTTTTTTTCAATACTTTTTCAACACTTGTTTCTTGACGGTGTTAAATTCTCGCGGATAGAATGTGAAATAAAGAATCCTAACTGGAGTTAGGAATTTGTCTTGCAATTACTTACCTACAAAACCAAATAGCTCAGCGTTTAGCTCCGGAGTAATAGAAGAATTCTACGCCTGCATACTCATACTATATACTCTTTGGTCTGCATAGGATTACAACCAAGAGGACTGGAATAATGAGTTCGCTCCTGTGTTTCCCTTTTGTTCTCTCTTTGGTTTCCGCATCCCTCACTACATCACAAAGCGGTCAGTGTTGCTAGATGTGTTTAGAGGGATTCCGCCATATTCTTTTCAGTTTCCACCGCTGAACTGGTTTTAAATTTCCCGCCTAAATCCCCTAAACGTAAAATAAATTCTTTTTCCACATTTAAATGTTGTATTAATTTATTCTATTAAAACAAAAATATGATTGTGAAATATAGTGAGTTTATTGAACCTGCAATTCAATTTTTAGATAATATAGTAGCATTACTTGGGTGTATATTTGCACAATAATTACAATTGATTTCAGGTATTATATAATTTATTATATAAGTATTATATTATTTATTCTTGTAGTATAACATGGATTTAGAAATTTTAAAAATATACATCTGTGCAAAACAATTTATTAATAAAGGTTAACAGAAACTGATACTTAACTAGTTTTACTGCTTAACTAACTTTATTGATTTCCGCAGTTTATTCCGCTGTCCGCGAAACTATTTTTTTTCCTCCCTACGAGTTCAAAATTCGCTGAAAACTGCGGGAATTCCGCGAATATAGCAACACTGCAAGCGGTTCAAGCGTTAACATACTAACGTCACATTCGTAAATGTATGCTCGAAGGCCAAATCATATTACTTTGATTTTCCGTCACTCAAAACGATAATTGAAAAAAAAAGATCTGGAGAACATTACAAACAATATTACTTTTATATTGCATTTTCCACAGATTTTCAAATGAGAAAATCTTTGTGGGATATGGACTAAATACCATCGTTAGTATTATTATATCCGTTAGTAATATTATATCCCCACCTTTTCTGCAGTTTTCACGACCTCTGAGCTAACTTCACCCTCTCTGCTACTAGAAACAGTCGAATAGCGTGAATCGCAGTAACCACTGTCGACATTACAAATACAAGGAGCGTGAAAATTAGAACCATTTGACGTGCGCTTCACACCGCATTAGACAGTGGATTGTTTTAGTTCGTGGAGTTTAGAATTTAAAATAATTAATAGTGAAAATGGCAGAGTTTCGACAAGATCCCTCACAGGAGCTACCTCGAACTCTTCCCAAACAAGTGCGTAGGACATTTCATAGAGGAAAAAGAAAAATAATAGCCACAGCTGCGAAGATGTGCGAAATTGAAAAAGAGACACATTCATTATTTCATAACATTCCCCAATCATTGACACGGGCGTCTGCTTATACAAGGGTTACTAAATCCACTATACAGAGGATAAATGCTGAAAAATCAAGAAACCCTTATGATACTCCAGAAACACACAGCAAAAAGAGGAAACTTATATGTGAAATTTAAACGCGTTTTCTTCAGCTCTGTAATCTTCTTACATTTAATCATAAATCTTCAGATTTGTACACAGTTATTGGAATTATCGTTTCCGAAACAGTTATAATCGTAGGCGTAATTGGGTGACAAAACTCGCCCATCTGATAATTTGAAATAAAAAGTTATTTCAATGGTCGTATTATTATTATTATTATTATTATTATTATTATTATTATTATTATTATTGGAGTATATAAACAGGCCTAATAATGAATACTCAACATTAATTCATACAATATTTATGTGCAAGTAGTTGTAAATCTATTCAAGGAGAGTAGAAAATGCGCTCATATTGAATGTATACTACAACAATACAATCAAAGTGATGACAGAGGTTGGTAGTATTTAAACTCTGGTGGCCACGGTCGTAACCAATTCCCCCACTCTGTATTTATTTATTTACGTCAAAAACAATTAAAACTCTGTATGATGTGCTATAGGGAGACGTTAATTTGAAGTTACATTTATGTCCAGGAGCAAAACATAGGACCATCTCAGCATTTGCTCGAGGATTAGGGGAACTGGACGAAAACCTGATCGAAATGGGGGTCATTGACCCACAAGCTTAAGTACAATACTTGTTACGTGTTCTTTACAATTATACAATCCAAACGATATATAATACATTCAATGTCATTTTAAAAATTAATATTACTTTCCTTTTGGATGCTCGGTATAGTCTCTAATTGTGTAGACACAGTTGAGCAGCAGAAAAGATTGTACTTGGGACTTAAATGTTTGTATCGAATTTAATCGTTTAATGTCATCTGGCAAGGAAATGTAAAATAATGTACATGTTATATGTGATTTTTTTTGTAGTGAGCTGTTTATACTGTTACCTGATGAATGTGATTACTACGTCGAATGTTATAGTTATAGACAACGGCGTTTGCTGAAAATATATTCCCGCCCTTAAGTCATTTTTGACAAAAAACACTTATTCATATATGAAGAGACAAGGTAATAGTAAAATGCCTAGGTTAATAAAGAGAGGCTTACAAGAATCACGTGGATGGGATTAGCTTAATATTCGTACAATTGTTTTTTGTAATCTAAAAGTCTGGGAGCTATAAGATGTATTTCCCCTGAATATTATGCCTTATCTCAGGCAGGAATGAACATTCGCGAAATATACACAATGAGCAGCGTGGAGGCTGACTGAACTTGAAAGAATTCTGAAAGCATAGCATAAAGAACTTAATTTAGTGTTCAATTCATTTAAATGGACGTTCCATTTAAGGTTTGACTGAATTGAAAGACCTAAAAACTTTGTTACCTTAACATCAGTCAATGGCAAGCCGTTCATTTTCAGTGAAGTGTCGAGCTGTTTATTTGAAATGGAGAACTGCATTAATTTGTTATTACGAAACCGATTTGAAATATCTGATATTTTACTAACAACAAGCGGATCAAGAAAACGTGCGGGTATAAAATGCATCCATTAATATATCCACCATGTGTACAGCCATGGTAGAAATGCATGGGTGAGAGTCTCGATATATCGAGGTGGTCTTGGTACATCTGTCGTTGCAAATAATTCATATTACCGATATATTGGTTCACTGACATCGATGAAGGATAGTGATGGTTACAGGGAAAAACTAGGTAAGTCATAAAGCAACTTATTTAGATATTCCCTGAAACTGTTAAAGAGAGAGGAGAAAACAAGAGGCATTGATTCTAAAAAGGAATTAAATGATGGGAAATTAAATTTGCTGTCGTGTGGGTTTATCTATATTGGAATATAAATATATTAATGATATCGTTGGCAGATGTATCCGAGAGAAACAGGGGGAAAAGGGACATTGGGAAAATTATTCCTTAGTTGAATCAGAAACTAAAGAAAATACACGTAATTTTTCTAAAGAAAGTGAGGAAAGTCCTCACAAATTTCTAACTACCAAAGGATATATTTTCGTTCATGTTTGAAGCAAAGAACTGCCAACTTTACACAAAGAATTCATCAAGTGTACATTTTTAATCGATAAATATAATATCAAATGAAAACAAATCGTCTAAACATTATAAATTATGCATTAAATGACGTCAATAACTGACTGAACTAGTGAGCTTTCAATAACACGCAACATTCATAATTTAAGTTGCAGCTAGTCAGACGAGGACAGGATATTGCCATTTCCCTCAGACTGCTTCAGTCGCCGCGCAGCGCTCTACTGCGTTCTGAAACCCACCCATTTGGTTGCACCACCAATAGGCGCCTGTTCCCCGTGTTAAAAAAGGGGCAAAAAATAAATTCATTAAACCTAGTATTTATAGTAGTAGTAAGGTAGCAAGGTTATTTAAACCAAGAGTCAAGAGCATGGGGAAATATCTGGCAAGGCACCAAACACCAGAGAGAGCGCCAGTTGTACGCACTTCGGTTTAAAAACGATTTCATATACACCAGTATTGGTGAACATCTTGAATGTCATTAAAGGAAAGGGTATATTCCTAAAATATTATAAGATCTTCCACGATTATCTGGGGGTTGTGCACCCATGCAACCTAATAGGAGCCGTAACTGCTATTGAGCTGCTATCTACGCAAATCCCTTTCAACTACATCAATTTGTCATGGGAAGAGGCAGATGTCTCACGTCAGAAACGGCAAGGGCACATAGAGGAGAGATACAACTCAACTCTACTCTACTCTATGGGCTCATAGAGGAGAGATTCTCCCTACACTATGCAAGGGCCAGGACGTGTCAGCCGAGGACAAATCAGTAGGTGAACGATATAATTTCGCAAAATGGGTCGGTAGACGTCCGTGTAAATGGGCAAGCCCAACTGACTTTTCATTATTCCATCACAAGCTGGCGCATGTAATATAATTTGTTGTTTCGGTTTCAGTAGTTAAATCAATTGACATTTTTCTTTCAAATGTATGGAAGAAATACTAATAGCACCTTCCAAAATTGCATTTCTCTCTCCTTCTCAAACCTTTATATTTATTAAAAAAGTAAAGACCATAAAAGCATCTGATTTGACAATATTAATAATAATACAAGTAAATAAATAAATCTTTAGCGTGTCTAACTGCATTATTTAATGTTGCACTTAGACTTGGTTATTTTACACTTCCATGAAAGTTGGAAAGACTATGATTAAGACTACACCATGATTATTTTCATTTACCTGAAAACAATAGACCTATTATCCTCTTATTCCATATATCCAAATTATTTGAATTAATTATTCTTAGAAAATTAAATATTTTACAGATATAAAAGCAATTCCAGACACACAATTTGATTTTCGATGTAATCGTTCTACTTCTCATTAATACGCTTAAAAGAATTTATAGCAAATGCTTTTCATTGTAAAAGACACATTGCTGCTATATTTTTAGATGTAGAAAAAGCCTTTGATCAGGTGTGGCATATTAGACTTTTACATAAATGGAAGCTACTAGGAATTACTTTCAATTCTTTTAATCACTTTTTTTGAAAAAACAGAAGCTTATGCACGTCAAAATTAATCGATTCTTTCTAGACAATATTACGTCCAAACCCGACCGTTCCACAAGTTCCTTTATATACCACCGCTTCTTATCAAATTATTATATATATATATATATATATTATAGTATATTATATATATTATATATATATATATATAAATCCCCGAGCGAAGTGCTCAGTGCGTATGCGCGCAGAATTCGTAATCGGAGTAAGTACATAATATTAAGTTGATGGATGACTACATATTGCTTAATAGAAGTAATATGAATTGGCAGAATACTTCAAGGTAAGAATTAAACTAACTTCATTACGGTTGCAATGTCTGTCTGTCTCTCTGTGCTTGTTATCTCTCTGTGCTTAGTCTGTCTCTCTTGCTGTCTGTCTCTCTGTGCTGTCTGTCTTCTGTGCTTGTCTTCTCTCTGGCTTGTCTGTCTTCTGTGCTTGTCTGTCTCTTCTGTGCTTTCTGTTCTCTCTGTGCTCTGTCTGTCTCTTCTGTGCTGTCGTCTCTCTGCTTGTTCTGTCTCTCTGTTTCTTGTCTGTCTCTCTTTTGTCTGTCTCTCTGTGCTTGCTGTTCTCTCTGTGTCTATGACTGTCTCTCTGTGTTGTCGTCTCTCTGTGCTTGACTGTCTCTCTGTGTGTTGTTCTGATCTCTCTGTGTTCTGATCTGTCTCTCTGTGTTGTCTGCCGTGCTGCTCTCGTCTTGCTTGTCGTCTCTCGGCTTGTCTGTCTCTCTGTGCTTGTGCTGGTCTCTCTGTGTTTGTCTCTCTGTGTTTGTCGTCTCTCTGTGCTTGTCTGTCTCTCTCTGCTGTCTGTCTCGTGTCTCTGTGCTTGTCGTCCTCTGTGCTTGTCGTCTCTCTGTGTTTGACTGTCTCTCTGTGTTTGACTGTCTCTCTGTTTGACTGTCTCTCTGTTTGTCTGTCTCTCTGTGTTTGTCTGTCTCTCTGTGTTTGTCTCTCTGTGTTTGTCTGTCTCTCTGTGTTTGTCTGTCTCTCTCTGTCTGTCTGCCTCTCTGTGTTTGTCTGTCTCTCTCTGTCTGTTTGTCTCTGTCTCTCTCTGTCTGCTTGTCTGTCTCTGTCTGTCTGTCTCTCTCTGTGTGTCGTTGGCTCGACAGCCCGCAAAAGGGCCAACAGCGTCCTGGCCATGGGTTTAAGAGGTACGTGTGTTTAGCACGAAGACATCCCTATGCCGTATTCCGGTCTTCTCAACCCAAGAAGTAAATTTTCTCATCGTCACACAGCAACATGTACTGGGACATTTTAAGGAAAACGCACACTATAATATTGCCCGACCGGGAATCAATCCCGGGGTCGCCGCGAATGCGAGCACGCTGACTAGAGTTAAACCGAGATGGCAGTAATAATACACATTTATTAAATTTGTTCAACCACCAGATATTCATGTTTAAAAGTTTATTAGCAATATAAATTCACCACAAAATACAATATAAAATCTCAAATAACATACATTGTACTATTTCTGCAATTTTAAGTCAGTTATTAAGTCAAGTAAATTTTAGTACGAAAATGCACTGCTTTTTTAGCATATCTCATTGTGAACATTAGAAATACTAGAATATTATTAAGATAACAATTTTAAATATCACAAAAATTTCTTCAAAGATAACTTTTAAAAATATATTTTTATTTGCTCAAGTGATTCATCAATTTGTTTACACGGAAACGTTGTGATATACATGCGTATATTTTGTTAACAACATGTGTTATTTTGTTTAACTGTACCCTGAATTCACGATTGTTCACTTGTTAAATGTTCTATTTTGCAAAACATTTTAGTTCAAGCAAGTTTTATAAACATTTAGTAGTGAAAATAACGTTTACATTTAATAAGAGCGAATAATGAAAATTAAAAACAAATTTCGCATAACACTTTTAAACGTCAATAAGTGAACGTAATACACAAGATAAAACATTAATTTTCTACTCCAGAAAACAAAAAATTGAAAAAATTTTTAGACATGAACTGAATTTTTTTAAAAATCCGTTGTTTAATGCAATTTGTATATTTTCTTTTGCAATTGAAAGGCACTTAAATTATTAATTGACCGCCACAGTAATTCATTACACCGCATATGAAAAACCACATCCCATTATTCCACTGCACACTTGACTTGTCCTGGCAACTCTGAGCAGGATACTGCTTCCCGCTTCATGTTATTGCTATGTTAAGCAGTCAAGATACGACCGGATCTGGAGCGACTTCAAACGGCGTCCGGTTCTAGCAACCTCCGACCCAGGCCTGAGGTCTCTTCTGGCGCCGGCCTCGACCTGCGCATCCAGAGGCGGATTTCTGAATCGGGAAACCCAAGCACGTGTCTGGGGCGGCAACATTTCGCTGAAACTTATTATTGTAGATAATGATGTTTGGTGAATGTTAAATTAAGTATAAAAATAACTTTATCTACAATTTTATGTTTTTTAAAAAAAATTTGCAGCTTTGAAAAAGAATTCGCGGTAGCATTTGCTCCAGTTTCTTCAAAGGACTGACATTTATACATTATTTCCAAATGTTGAAATCACCTTTCGCATGAGTATGTGTGTGTATACACCTGTTTCAAATTGTTCAGCTGAAAGATCGTTTTGAAGCGTGTAAAAAACCAGTTAAGGTAAACATTGCGCGAAATAGATTAAATTCACTTTCCATTTTAGCACGGAAGCAAATCGTTTACTTCATATTAGTGGGCGTATATCCTGGGGCTACGGTCGCATGAGATCCTTTGAACTAGAAGACAACGCAATGTCAAACGGATCATATTCTTCCAACGTCCATCTCAGGGCTTGAGGTTGTTTCAGGCAGCGGCCGCGAGGAGCGCACGCACCGCTTTGTCACTGTCACAGGGCACACCACAGCGCTGAGGAGTCCCGCTTCCTTACTCCTGGGGCTATGACGCAGGAGATCCTTTTAACTAGACGAGAACGCATATCGGAACGGGTTGGGACTGAGGTCGCAGGAGATTTCGTATACCAGAAGAAGTTGCAAGGTCAATCGGGGTCTTGCCCCCACAACTGCCTTTCCATGATTTGAGGTCCCTCCTGGCGCCGGCCGCGAGCAGCGCGCGCACCGCTTCCACATTGTCGCACACCGTCGCCCTGTGAAGAGGAGTATCTCCGTCTTTATTCCTCGCGTTGATGTTGGCGCCCGCACGCACCAGCAGCTCCACGCACCGACCGCTGAAGTCCTTCATCGCAGCGAAGTGCAGCACGGAACTCCCTCCTCTGCAGGTGATGGCGTTCGCGTCGGCGCCTCGTTGGAGAAGAAGAGCCACCATGTCCACGTCCGCCTCCCAGGCTGCATTAATCAGAGGAGTGTAACCATCTCGATCTGTGTAATTGACGTCCGCGCCAGTGATTAGGAGACGTTGTGCGACACTTAGTCTTCCAAGTATTGCCGCCCCACACAGCTGCTCTCCCAACGGGGAGGGAGAGGCTCGTGCCTCCTCCATCTTTAACCCCACCTCCCGCACCCTGAGCTCCACCCGCCGCCTCGCGCGTTCTTCCTGTTCTTGCTGCTGCGCACCTGTGGCCGGCGCCTGAGGACTGGGGAGGAGGTGGAGAGGGCTCCACCCACCGCCCGCTGCATGCCCTTCCTGTCCCGGGGTGTTTCGCGTGCGCTGCAGCGGGAGGTTAAGCGCGGCGGCGCGCGCGGCAGCAAGGACACACTTTGAATTGGGGCTCCTCCAGCAGGCGCAACAGGCCCCAATACCAGGCATGACCATCTGCACGGCTCTTGGCAGAGAGACTGCTGCCCCACTCACGCGAGCTTCTAGACGCTGCGTACTTCCTTCCCTCGCAGATTCCTTCGGCGCCGTCCTCTCTTCCACAGCCATCACTCTCCCCCCGGTTTCATCAAGTCGCTGCTGCAGGGTGCGGATGGCGGCGTCCTTCTCCTGCAGCTTCCGCTCCACCTCTCGCAATCTTTCCTCCTGCAGGCACAAAACCTCCTGCATCCTCCGCTCAGCCTCCTGGACCTTGCGCTCCGCCTCCTGTTTCTGCTGGCGCAAGGCCTCCTGTAGCTGCGCCATCCCCTGCGCCACCAGCTGGAAGGCGTCGCCGACGGCGTCCACGCCATCTCGCGAGCCATTACCGCCAGCTCTTATGGAAGTCGCCATCACTTTCTAGTAGCTTCTGCAATTCATGAAATAAACCTCTCAATATCTTACGTTGATTTATTTCATAAAAACGAATTAAATTGGTGGTGCTACAAAAGGGCAGATCCTCTCGTAGTAAGTCGTCTTCTAATTTCGTTGGTCTGAACAAACTTACATTTTTGTCACACCCAGCTGCCATCTATCGCCGCCCAAAGAACATTTTTGTTCAAACTTTTCAATTTTTCGGTTTCCTAATGGTAGTACCATAATATTACTTGTAGAATATTAAAGAAAATTAAAACCTCGTCCTTTATGGCAATTTTTCATTGATAAATGTGAAACTTTTTTGAAAAAAAATTGCGTTTAAGCGATACCGAAAATGCAAAATTTGAAGCTCTTTTTCACATAAATCTTTTGTTTTCGAAAAACATTTTATTTTCGAATTCATTCTTCATTGGAAGCCAATTGAAACTATTCCATTCACAAATACAATATTGTTAGGATTTTGCTGGAAATGTGTGTATTAAAGGTGTGAGATATCTCAAACCTGGTGGAAGACTGTCACAAGTCAAAATAAGCAGATAAATATTTTGAGACAATAGAAAAATAACATTTTAAGAAAGTGAAAATAATGTATATTAAACTTCTAACATTCTTTAATAATATACCATAAATTACAAATTCCTTGGGTTGATTATGCATGTTTTTTTGTTTTTAATACATTTTTGAGTTGTGGCAATTTTCTTCTCACATTTATTGAATTAGAAAAGAGTTACTGTAGATATGGTGAACACAAATTTTCACTATTTCCATTATTTTAGTGGCTCTATTTGTAAATCTTAATTTAACTTTCAATAAATAGACTTAAAAATAGGAACAAAATTAGTACAAAAGAATTTCAATTTAAGTTTTGTTTTAGAATAGAAACAATCACTTATACGACCAGTTTCATGTTAACAATGTTTCACAATATTCTGAGTTTTCTATAACGATATTTCTATAATAGTTATGAAACTGTGAAGGAATCTGACTAGCATCACAAAAGGACACCGTGTCCTTCTTCTTGGCTTCAGTTATGCAGGATTCTTAAAAGCCTTTTCCAGATTCAAGTATCCTGTCTGAGGAAGATCTCTGTATCGTTGCCTAGTGTTAAGCTGCTGGAACTCTTCGCCATAAACAGTTTTATATTCTGGAATGAATGGTGCATCTTTCCTAGCTTGAATCACATTTACGACATTCCATACAACTTTTCTCCTTGTTCATTCTTGTCGAAGTTGCTACCTATTTGTCTTCCTAATTGTTTCAAGTAAAAAAAATCATCCGTTGCCATGTGCTTGAGTTATATTAATCTCCAGTCTTGTTAACAGTTTGTATGGTTGTATGCACGCGACGTGTATTAGAAGAAAACAGCCAAAATTAAGATGTGTCAGTCTTCTATTAATTGAATAGTTCAGAATGGCGCGAGAGGAAAACTGAATTACTTGCAGAAGAATCGTCATCTTTACGAGTTGAGCTGTGGCATTTTATTCAGGACACGGATACCATTAATAGGCACTTTAGGCCCCAAATAACTCAGGTTTAATTTTTTCGGGCTAATGGCAGTCTTCCACTGGGGCTGCGATATATTTTTTAAAATGTGGGAAAACAAACAAGTATAGCAAAAGTAATTCTGTCATCTTATACAGTGCATTTCACACTATTAGTTCTAAAAGTTTGAAGAAAACATTTGGAGCAGTTTCTGAGAAAACTGCGATTAAGAGTTTCCCAAAATGCGGAATTTTAAGATGTTTTCACAGAAAACTTTTGAGTTTTCGAAAATCTATTTATGACATCATTTAAAGTACATGTGCCCATAAATGCAATAATGTGAACAAACCTCCACTAATGTAAATATTAACTACGTGAGATGCTAGTAAAATAACATTTGAAATTTTTGAAAAAAGAAAATAGATCATTATGGCGTTAATGTCATCTCATAGAATACATTTAGCAGTATCTCTACCACAAATATAAAGAAGAAAAACTGGAGCAGTTTTAAAGGAAATTTGTTTCGTACTTGTTTCGTAATATTAACCGAATACACGTTTATTACAGTTGATACCGAAAACTTGGTACTTTTCAAAACATCCGTTTGTAACTATAGCGGGTAAACTATAAATTTGGGGGTACTTTAGATGAAGCCCCCCGGACAGCTATGAAATTTTCTCAAATACGGTTCCAATTTTTTTCTTCAAATGTCTAGCAAGAATAGAGTAAAATACACTTATAAAAGTGGTATAGGTCCTGTTTTGAAGGTTAATTCTGTATTAAGTATGATTTTTTTCTGTCTTCCCACAACTACAAAATTTAAGGTAGAAATTTTTCTTTGAAATTAAATTTGTTGTCCATAATTAGTTATTTTACGAGTATCAAGGTCATGTATATATTATTTTTAATTTTTTAAAACTTTTGGTAAGGATATAGCTAAATGCACCCTATACGACTACGTAAACGCCATATTGCTCTATTCCTTTGTTGTTGTTGTTGTTTTTTGTTTCGTTTTCAAAAAAAAATAATTTAACTTGTATCTCACGTTAATATTTACATTTGCGGCAATTTGATTACATCAATGTATTTATGAGCACATGTGCTTTAAATAATGTATTAAGTTTCTCGAAAACTCAACAGTCTTCTGTGAAAATGAGCAAGAGTATGTGGTAAGTCCCAATAGCTAGCTGAGACTAAAAGAAATAGAGTTATAGTTTTGATATGTTCACGTTCTTTTGACATCTTCCAGAAACAATCGAACTAAACTCGAAAAAGAAACTAGCACCATATATCGTCCTTTATTACATGAGGGGAAAAATTAAACGAAAAATTTGGGGCAGATATTGAGATAAAATCATAAATTTCAATGCAAATTACGCAAAACTCCTTTTTTTTCAAAAAATTGTACCCAACCTTTTTTTAAAGAGCTATTTTTGTTCAACAGACCTTGTCTGAGGCAAGACACTCAATACACAATTTTGTAGTTTTAAAAATTTTTGCAATTTTCGAAAAATCAAGCACTAGCACAATTTATTTTACCATCATTTATTACAAAAGTGAAGAAAATTGAAACAAAAAATTTGGAGCGTCTTTTGAGAAAAAATGCGATAATTTCAAGCGTAAGTTTCGCAAAAACTATTCATTTGCTCCAAAACTTGTACATGAATTCTTTTAAAGAACTAATTTTGTACAACACTTTGTTTGGGACAAACATTTCAATTTAGAACAGTTTTTGACATTTTCAAAGTACTTGTGGCTTCATGCGAAGCACCCTCAAAAATAAAAATATTCGTTTGAAATTCCCAAACAACAAGTTCATTCGGATCGATCAGGGAATATCAATTTTGAAGAAATTCGGCCGAACGGTTTATGCGTTGACCACAGACGGACGGACAGATGTTTTGCCGTCAAACGATTTTTCGGTACCAAGAACCAACAAAACATGGATTCTGGCTACGCCATGAGTTAGTTGATTGTTTTTTTAATTTAGCGACACGATTTATACACTTTTTCGTTACCAGAACACGGTAATAAGGATTTTTCTGGCGAAATTGAGGGGTTTTCTGGCGTTAACATAACTTTCTCTTCTTTTGAAGAATTTATAAGGCGAGAAAGTAAAAAAAAATGGCGCTACTCCTATTCGCGATGAACTCTTCGGATTTTCAAAAATATTAAATAATTTGAATTATCTATTTTTGCTTAAACATGCTCTTAAAAGACGGTCATGTACAATTTATTTTTAAAAAAATATGATTTTGGGTCATTTATGGCTGAAATACATAAATGCAATTTCCTCAAAAACAGCAGCGTTGCTCATCAAACTTCCTCCTCGTCTTAATCGACGGCGGTTCTGAAGTGGTATAACTGACTGCACGTTCACTTCGAGGACACAAGTTCTGGTGTCGATGGGGAAAATAATTTTTGTTGGCTGAAATCACTTTGGCATCTTCATGTAGTAGTACAATATAAGCAGTTAGAAATAATGGGAGAAAGAATACGTTCATGTAGAACCACTAATTTGTTCTATAGAGTGTGATTAATAATACAAAATCTTCCTTATGTCATTCTATAGTTTCAACAATGGAGTACTATCAAAATTATGTATAGTAATGCCCAAGAAACTAATTTTAGAAGATATTTACGTTTTAAAATGTAAATTTGAAATTGTTATAATAATTATTGAAAATATCAACCATATTGAAGTTTGCGAGTCAGGTATGATATAGAATGTCAGGTATTACAGAAAATATCATCTACATACCTTACATAACTCAGAGGTGTAATTAATAATTTAGCTATTCAATTTTGTTCCAAAACCCTCATCACTATTCCTGCAAGTAATGGGGAAAGACATCAACTCATTCTTGAGCAGACTGTTAATGGTAGTAAACACTATCAAAAGCTAAAAATTGTACTATTAAGAATAAATCTGATACACATCGTAAGTTCTAATTTTGGGATGTTACAAAAATTTTCAATTAAATTCCATCTTTTATTTCTGTCAATAATAAATTCATCTGCAATACTAGTAATAAGGATTTTTACATCAAACGACTTCATAATTTGGTAGATTGAAGTGGACGCACAGTGGACAGGAGTGACAACACAGTGACTCAGATAAGGTGATGTTATCCAAACTTTTGAAATAAAATAGTTTTAGTAGATAAGTTATTTGCCTTCAGTAAGCTCTTTATTTGTCCATACACGAAAATAGCTGAATTCATGCTGGATATAATGATCCAAAAAGAACGATTGTTTTTGTGTGTTTTAAGAAGTTTACAACCTCTAGATACATGTGTGGAAGTAGAAAACAACTTGTATTCTTTTTGTGTAATGTACGTGTAGCACCTTTGTAGAATATCTTTTAAAACTAAATCTACTACACCTGGCATAGGTTTCTTTTTCATCAATCTCAATGTTGCTTTCATTGTCATTAATAATACTGTAATAGTACTATTCCTTTAAAGCTACAGTTTTTCCACCTTTCCTTTTCGGGGGGGGGGGGGACATATCCCGATTATTATTTAAATTACCTTAGATTCTTTCAATCATCCTTTACATTTAAATTTTAGGTCATCATAACTCATGAATGGCTTCTTTTGTTATAGACTATGTGTACCAAATTACTTCTAATATGTTTTTGGTGATTTTAGAGATATTTTCTAAATTCTACTTACTTTTCATAATGGGACCATGTTGACGTTTTCCTCTAGTAACAGCTTCATTCACCAAAGGAAAGTTAACATGACTTACATTAGAGAATTGAATTTCTTAAAAAGAGATTTGGGGTATTTATATACAGAGATATTCTTGGTGTATCTTCAAATTTATTAAATTCAAAATTCGATAAATAGGATTCTATTTTCTGATCAATTTGGGGGATTTTATTTTATTTAGTTTGCAAAAAGAACACTGCACTTCTACATCAGTAACTGCATTTTAAATTAGTCAATGTCAAACTTTCCACAATCTTTCAGACTGGAATAATTGATACATTTCAAATTTTTAGGTAATAAATCCAGAAGTTTTGGGAAAAGACCACATTTCCTATACTGGATTAAAAGGAACTGTTGAATATTGTAGTGTTTGTCATCCATACCTTCAATTTAAAAATTATGCAACTTCCATAGCCATTAACATATAATTAAAATATGATACATTAAAAAATAAAAATTATTTACATTGATTTTTAATTTCGACATATGTACAATGTAGATTAATATTCTAAATTAAATTTTGAAGTAGTTCACCAATGTTTTCACCTTACATAGTAGATCTCCATCAGAGTTAGATTAAAGTTCCGTACATAACAAACAGTTAACAGTCAATAAATACAATTTAACAACACATGTATTTGGTTGTCTAACATTAAAAATGGTTAAGGGTCTTTACTAGACACAATCACTTATTGCCAAATGAGCAAAGTTCAATGTTCCCCCAATTTGCAAACCTAAATGAAGATATGAAATGAATTCACCTACAACAAACAAAATTCTAATTGGAGCAGTCCAATAGACTATGGAAGGAATATAAAACACAGTACAGATTGTTGCATTAAAGTGAAGTTCCACTTACCAAAACATTTCACATGGTATCACTGAGTGTTTATTTCACTTAGAAGAGTATACAGTATAAAATATGCCATTAAAAGGAAGAAAATATTATTACATAATCGAGGCACGTTTAACTTCTAGATTCAAGTGTTACGAATGGAATTATTCTGGTTACATAGGATTACAGGCTTTTGGAGTAGATTGATATGTTTTCTTACTGTAATGTAACTACACACAAGATAAAATTAAATGTTACAAAATTGAGAACACAAGATGCAATGAACAACAATTGACAGCTAACTGAAAAGCTGTGAGTAAATTAACTAATTAATGAAATAAGATAGGATAGCTAAATTATGAAGGCATTCTTTTTCCTTTTATACACCTTTTTTAAGATTTGTATTAATATATTAATGGTGGGTTAGTAATTTCTCTCATAGAGAATGTGAATTGGATAATTCCAGTAGTTAACCTAGTTGGTCTTACAGGTACTTACCTAAAAAACGAGATGGTTCTGCGTTTAGCTCCGGAGTAATGAAAGAACTTGACGTGTGCACGGGGTTATCTTTTGGAAGAATGTTGTTCTATACCATCAGATTATTGCGACTTTCACGCCCAGAACTACTGAGGTGAGAACTTCGCGGCCTGTTATGAAACATATACTTGGATTTTTATTTCTTGGCGCGTGAGGTACTGTCTTCACGGTGTCTTTGCGTCTTTGTTTGTCTTGCCGCTAGATGTCGCAGTAGACCGTAACACGACCGTATGGTATCACAGTGGTATTACAGTGATCTCAACTATATAAACTGGATCCACATCTGCAATGATGGAAATCCTTTGGGAGGGTGACGCCTGATTCTGCTGAGTTGGCAAATCTGGAGCGCATTAAAATGTGCCTAATGGTACGTGTTTTGGTACGGCGTGGCTTTATGTGGCTTTATTTCAGTTAATTTTGTTTTTAACAAGAAACATAATGGTAAAGTAATGTGTTGCGTGCGGATGTAAACAACGCCAGATGACAGGAAGTGGGATTCATTTGGTAAGAGATTTCTCTTTCCAAATGTTTTTGAAATTACGCCGTCGTGCGATGCTGTATTACAACGTTTTAACAATAAATTCTATATAAATATGTTTTGTATGTCTTCTTGAAGCAGATTCCCATTTTCTTGACCAGAAATTGATTCATGCTGTCAGAAGATAAATGGAAACCATTAAGTAGCACTCTCTGCGGCAAACATTTTCTTGAGGATTGCTGTCAGGTTAATATTAATTATAAGTAGTAATTTGACGATGATCATTGTTTCTAACAGTATATGTGAAATAAATTTACCTCATGTGTATACGTGTTTATAATTTCTTGCGTTTTTAATTTAGACCAGGATGAAACAGCCATGTTACTGAAATACGCTGCAGTTCCTTCTGTGTTTGATTTTCCTGTTCACCTTGGGAAAGAAACATCTCTGAGGCGACATTTAATGTGATTTGAACCTTCTAACGTCAATGTAAGTAATTTAAAAACAGTTTTTTTTCATATAATTTTTATTCCAATGAACCATGTATGAAAGTAAAAATTTGTCTTCAACAATGATTATACCAATTATTGAATAGGGTGACCACATTAACGAGTTTGTATGTAATACAGGACAAAGAAGTCCAATCGGATGTGGAAGTGATTCTGAATGCAAATCTCCTAGCAAACAAAAATGTAAGGAGACACAGAAAGGCCCTGTTCCTCAGTCACCGACCAAAGCCGTCTGAAGGAAGAAAATTAAACTTCTTCAAATGAGACTGAATCACAAAAATATTATGAATAACATAGCAGAATTAATCAAAGAATTAAGAAAGGAAATTTAAATTTTGACGTGGAAGGAGCTCTGGAACAGAAGTTCAGTGGTTTTCTCTTTGAGTTTATCAAATGCCAGCGTCAAAATTCTAAATGTGATAAAAGGCAAAGATAGTGCAGTGACCGTGTGAAACATTCTTATAAGTATGTCTGATCATTATTTTCATTACCTTATCCAAATGGACTAAGGTCCTAAAATTTAATTTTAATGATATCCAATTTAAATTCATAACATTTATTATTTTTTATACCACTCGTGCTGTATTATTAATCATTCTTATTCCCTTTCGTCCCTGTGACAAAAATTTGGGCTGCTCTCATGCCCCATTTTTGAACGATGGATTGAAGTGGGGGTATTAGTTACGTAATTAGCCACTAGATTTTATGAAGCAATGCCAGAGTCTGGAGAAACAGTCATGCCTTCGCAACTTTCTCGATAATTTGCGTTCTACCTTTCTCAGGAGTTCGAGGTATCTCCTGTAATGGATCTTCAACCGCTTCAATAATTTCTTTAGCTTTTTTGGAGAAAATCACGGACAGAAGTTCTCGTCTTCAACCGAAAATAGTTTCTAATTCGCGCCAGAGATGATGTGTTTGGAATGTCATCAGTACTCGCTGCGAGCTTTTGCTTTCAACTTTTTATTGTGCCAGAGAGGGGGAAGCAAGGTCATTGTTCAAGAAACGTTACGCCTTACTGTCACTGCCCTGAGGAAGCCTGCGACATGTCAGGCGAAACGTCGGCACCCCAGCCAACGACGCGGCGTCTCCCGGATAGCCGAGAATTCACGAACATTGAAGATATAAAAAAATATTTTGCAATAATAGCAAAATATTTAAAATATGTAATATAGTTCTAAGTATGTAAAAATATATAACGAAAAAATTGGATTTTGTATTTCGATGGCGACGATTCGCCAAGATTTCAGTTTTGAGAACGGAGAGTAGAAAGACAAAAATATGTATTTACATAAAAATCCGGTCCCTAATTATTAAATTAACCACTGGCGTATTAAAAATGAGTGTTTTTCTTGTAACGTTAATAATTCATAATAACGAAATCCCTATCAAAAATTTTCCTTGAGCTAGCCGGCACCCCAGTTAGTTAGTTATTTTTGTGGCGTGCAAATTTCTCTTGCAGCAAAGTGCCGCAATTTTCTATCAGCCCTAAAAATACGGAGAGAGGCGGCGCGCAGTCATAATATGCATGTTTTTGTATTTTTGCTAGTTCCTGGGAGTCTAACAGAACACCACAGACAACTTCCGACACGCCGGAGGCTGCTAGATTTTTTCAATTTCTGCAGGCATTAGAAAATGGTAGTATACATAACAAAATATTTTTTGTTCAAGTATATTTTATACACTTTTAATTAAGAAAAAAAACTATTTTCTGTATTTAAAACAAATAAACGAATTTTTAAAATTATAGAAAAATATCATGTTTGACGACTTGTGCATGTGGACAGAAAGGCGTATATTGAAAATACGAATAGACTGTAAAGTTTTCCTTTAGTTGTTCGTGTAAAGTTCTTCACTTTGTTTTTTTACCTATTCTGAGTATTATTTAATATTGTAAATAAATGTTTTATTTTTTATTTGAATTATGAAAATGTTTTTTTAAATGTTAATCTAACGGTAAGTTACCTCATTCAAGTTTACAGTGTATGCCGTAAAATCATCGATCCTGAAAATAAATAAATGGGTATTTCTGTTTTTCCTTATCAGTGGATTTATTTCATTATAGGAAAAATTAGAACCATCACAATACGCAAAAATCGGCATTCCTGGCAATCATTCTAATGCACAGCCACACTGATACCTTTCCGTTTGTTGACAAAAGATGAAACCATTAAAATACAGGTTTATCATTATGTTATTTTGAAGAAGAGAGGTTGTAAGTAAGAAATAAAATATACAAATATGATTGATAGCATCGGGCAAGAAAAAGCGACAGGCAGAATAATTTGGAAAACACCTTTAATAAAGCAATCGACGCTTCAGTTACAGTGATTTCTAGCATTAAATTACAAAATAGGATTAAACGCCAAAATAAATTCAATAGTGCTTTTCACTTTCTCGCCTGGTGTATGGTGAAAGAGTTGTAATAAATGCAGCAAAAAACATCGTTTTTTTTTGGATCCTTGACAAACTGGCTGATGTCGAGGTTTCCTTGATTTGGAAATTGATATTTGATTTGCAG
>BOPP01000211.1:753682-806712 GCA_017312745.1 Gryllus bimaculatus
TGCTGGATATCCGGAAGGTTTCCATGACATTAAAATGCTCGAGAGATAAATTAAACAACCATTGAGAAACTGGCGCGCCCGGTGGAAACATCAAAAATCGCGAGCTCCAAACATGTTTATTTATTTACGTCAAAAACGATTAAAAACTGCGCGTGACGTGCTATGGGGAGAAGTTCATTTGAAGTTACATTAAAGTCCAGAACCAAAACAATGGACCATCTTAGCATTTGCTCAAGAATCGGGGAAACTGGACGAAAACCTGATCGAGATGGGGTCATTGTCCCAGAACCTGAAGTATAATACTTGCTACAGTTTCTTTAGAATTATACAATCCAAATGGTAAATAATACATTAAATGTTATTGTTAAAATAAATATTACTTTCGATTTGGATGCTCGGTATAGCCTCTAATTCTATAGAAACAGTTGTGCAGCAGAGAAGACTTTTATTGGGACTTAAACTTTTGTATCGAATTTAATCGTTTAATGTCATTTGGCAAGGTGTTTTAAAAACAATGTACATGTATTATATGTGAATTTTTTGGAGTGAGCTTGTCACCTGATGAGTATGACTACTACGTCGAGTGTTGAAGTTATAGACAACGACGTTTGCTGAAAATATATTCCCGCCCTTAAGTAAGCCATTTTTGACAAAAACCACTGATTCATGTATCAAGAGCCAAGGTAATGGTAAAATACCTAGATTAATAAAGAGAGGCAAATTAGAGAAGTGCATGTATATGGACCGCGTAGAAAATAAATAATATAGTAACGTTAGGGGGGATATTGTTTATAAACAATTGATGGAAAAAGTGGAATAGCGTCAATACACAAATATTAAGGACAACATTACGGCGACAAAGATTTAAGACAAGGCCGCGCAGCCGGCGTCTCTAGCCGAATTCGTTAACTACGTGATGTCACAAAGGTTAAGTGAATACGAGACATCGCGGGTTCCTGGATGGGTGGCGGTTTGGGAACCCCGGGATCACACGGCGCTGAGGCCAATAAGGCAAACCAGGCCGTAGAACCAACCCATAACAATAGGATACTTGACAACCAGATCGTAGAACGAACCCATACTCGCGAGAAAGTCTTCCATCTATTAGAATTTTTGCAGAGCAAAGCGAAAACAGTAACGTAACCGGTTACACGTTAAGTGTAGTACAATGTGTAGTAAACGTACTTGTACTTAGCCCATGTCCCGTAAAGGGCAATTTGGTATAATGGCTAAGTACAAGTACTTTTAGATGTTTCTTGGAGAACGCCACTAGCGTATACTGTGAGAATTGCCAGCCCTTATATTTTGTATAACTGGCATATATATATATATATATATATATATATATATATATATATATGTGTGTGTGTGTGTGTGTGTGTGTGTTATTAGTATCGTACGAAGTTTTGTCAAAATGGAAATATCTATCCCTATCACAATTTTTTCTTCTAAATAGATGGTTTTTGGACATCCATGTGAAAATCAGCAAAATTTGAATATGAATCCATAACATATTGATATTTCACCAATTGGATCAGTGCTTAGAAACTGTACATATGTTGTATTTTTAACTAGTGGACTCGGTAATGTTTCGCTATTGTATTGAACTACACTTTACGTGTAACTGGTCACGATGCTATTTTCTCTCTGCTCTGCAAAAATTCTAATAGATGGAAGACTTTCTCGTGTGTATGGGTTCGTTCTACGACCTGGTTGTCAAGTATCCTATTGTTAAAATGTTCTCCCTGACGTTCAGGCATGCATTCAAAATGACACTCTAGGAGAAATTTGTTTTACTTGTACGAAATAATGTTAAAGTAATAATTCTGGCCGATATTTTACAATCGCAGGGGCAGAATAGTCACAGACGCGCTTAATACTCGACGGTGAGGAGGGTTGCCTAGACCTTCTGTTCAGGGACGTATGCCATTGTAAGCGCATCAACATCCCCACATGTGCAATTTAATTCAAATCACTTTTTAAGTACTCCCCGAAACTTATAAGAACAAAGTGTGAAAAAATTCAGCGAAATCGATCGAGTAGTTTTTAAGTGTATGTGCGACAGACATGCATCCATTACCTTTTAAGCACTTATAGAAAAGTTGAAGTTCGTTTTGCTATTTTTTGAAGTTTTTTGCTAGTTTATGTGAAGCTATTTTGGTCAAGGAAATTGAGAACAAAAGAAACCAATAGCCAAAATAAAAAAAAAAGTTCACTTATGTATTAATATCTATATAATATATGACACGTTACGAAAAAAAAATATACGCATTATAGAGCTGTTCAGTTTTTGGATACATATGCCATACATTTTAGAAATTAATATACATCCAAATACATTTTTACTGATTCAAAAACACAATGTGTATAATTTATGAAAATTTTAATTGTTATATATTGAATTTTGAAATTTAGAAATAAATACTTATTTTTGAAAGCTAGATGAAGAGATTTTGAAATTTTAATTAAAAAAAGTAACTCCAAAGAACTTCAAAGCAATTGTAAAATTACGATCCAGTTCCAAAATAAAATAAAGGAAATTCTAAACAAACCTGTATGTTATTTCTACAATTTTTTTTCAAAAGACTATTTTATTCTCAGATTGCTTATTTATGCTGATTAAGGTCATTACAGAGCAGATTTGTGGCAAAATGACACTGAATATCATGGAGGTGTCCAGATCCTGATTAAACCCAGAGCGCCCACTCTGGGGCCCCTGCAAAATTCTTTCAAATGCAAAGGAAATCATGAAAAGAACCAAGACAGAAAAAGATACACAAAGGAAGGAGAAACAGTGGAAAAGGTGGGCATATCTGTATATTCTCTCTTGTTCTCATAAGGGACAAAGCAACATGAGCTACATGTGACTGCAACACAAAAATCCCTTGCACTCAGAACACGTCAATTCAATATTCTTGCAGCCAAAAGTCCTCGTGGAAATCAGTTATACTGATAGATATTTTTCTTCTAATGTGCGCTTTCATTCAGGGTTTATCTTCTGAGATAACAGCAATTGGATTGTGTTTTACTACATCTTTAGGTCTTCACTGAACTCAACACGTGCCAACTCGCGCCAAGCACATTTAACCTTATGTCTGGGGGAGAAGATTGTCAGGCAGTATTGGATTATAAATGCATTGATACTTGTGAATAAACAGAAAATGTAAAATAGTAATGTTCTTTTATGTTGCCCCCTGTTGCTAATGAATCCCAACACGCACAATTAATTACTAGATAAAATTTTCTAGAAAAGTTTAAATCTCATCAAATATTTTTCTTAACAGATAGTATAGATAGGCATAACTTTCCGAGAAGAAATTCAAATTTAGATTTGTTCCATCTCTAAGCAAAAATCAGCATTGAATAATGAACGTCCACAAGAAGACTGGTTTGGGGCCTCTAGGGTTAATCCAGCCTGGAGGTGACCAAATTTATGGTAATTTTCGGCACAGTAAAACAAGAGGCTTTTAAAGACGATTGTTACAAAAAAATGTCACATGAAAGTGATTGTTCCATAGATGAGTAAGAGAATGTCAAAATCTACTGTAATTTATTTATTTTAGAAAGATCAACACTTTTTGGTGGAGAAAAGATTGGGTGTTCACATTTTACATCAATAAATTTCAATCCAGACAGGCCCTGGAAATTAAAAACCTGAGGTTTTGTTATAAAATTTGCTGTAAAATATTCTCTCACAAGCAAACAGTAAAAATAAGGTACAAATATGAATAATATGTTCCATTACATTAATACTTTCAAAAATGCCTCACTCTTTCAGATTCTGCAACTTATGACCATGTTGATAGACCAACATGTTATTGCCTTATCAGTCAGTTATATTCAACAACAGAATGAATGCATGTAGGGAGTCTTGTGTTTAGACATTCTGCTGCAAATGCAAACAAACATCAAGGACATTACTGAAGTCCAAGCAAATGTTTTAGAACACTTTTCAAGAGATTCCGATTGATGTACTTCAGGATTGTTAGATTCCAGTTGTAATTGAAGTGATGTTTCAATACTTCAGTCAATGAATGGAAGTATGTGTTTTGTTTTAATACATCAACCAGAGTCTGCGCTTAGGTTATGGCAGGTCAGGCAATTGCCCATGCTACAATAGTTAACAATTGAAAATTAAATTAAAACTCAAGAAAATAAATATGGTAATTTTATAAGTCACGGTACAGTAGTTTTATATTTCATAAGATATTCAATTAATTTTTTACCTTAAATAGTTAGTTGTAGTTATAACTTATAAGGTAGGCTTTCACATTTTCAATTTGTGTGTGTGTGTGTGTGGGGGAGGGAGGAATTATGTTTCAGCATTGCTCTAGGCCCAAATTCGTTTATCTCTGGCACTGACACCAATACAAAATGAATGTTGGTATCAGCTCTTCCAATGGGGTAGCTTACTTTATCCTCTACTTTGAGAGGATGACACAGCTTCACAAACAGACTGTTGTCCTCATCAGCGTTCTGTGAAATTTAAAGTTTTGAGAAGGAGCATAGCTTAATCAGAATGCTCATGGCCAATCAATATTACTGCGCAAGTACTAATGTTTGTTCCGTGATTAAATAATTGAAATTAGAAAGCAGATTTTTCACAAGTTAATGGATGAGTTATCCATACATGAACAAGTGTCAAATATTGAGATGTAAACTGAGAACTTGAGGCATGGCATTAGACACGCAAATTTTTCAAAAACATGAGGACTGAAAATAATTTTAAAAAATGATCATCCTGTTAACCTGTGAACATTTACCCAGTACCTTCATGAGCTATTTATTATCACTTGTAATAGTCCATAATACTTCTATAAAGCAATAATTGTTGTAACATTTTGTTTTATACCAAGTAAACACTTTAAACATAATATAATGGCACAACAACTTTATAGTACATAATACATATTTGTTTCATGGTGTTAAAAGGGTTTCTAAAATCATTTCAAAAAAGCTCCTTAACGATCCTGAAATGACCTTGTTCAAATATGTTTCAAATCATTGCTTAATTATGTTTATTGCCAGTGTACAGTTGAAAATACTCTTTAAGAGAAGAACAATCAAGAATGAAATCCTCCATGAGAACCTTTAATACAAAGTGCATGAACAATATTACCAACAATCATTCAAAATATTCAACTTTCTACCTAAACTTAGTTTTCCAAAATAGTTAATTTTAAATGCTTCTTTAAAATTCTACAATCTATTTTAGATAAAAATTAAGGATATTACCAAATTCCACGATTGCTTTAGGAATAAGCAGAAGAGGGAATAATACGATTGGACTTTACAAAGTCCAGAATATGAAATAATTGCGAACAAAAATAGAAGAGAAATTGAATGAACATTGCAAATTGTTTTTCTGCTGACTGCCCCCTTCATTAACACTTTATGGACTTTTTGTGTCAACAAAATTTGAGACAGTCACAGATATATTCTAATTTTTTAACTTTTAGATTCACAGCAAAAAGGAAAGCTAGTTTATTCATCTCAGATAATTATTTTTACTACCCTGAGAATTGTCAATGATTAATATATTTAATAAAGTAGCAATCGTGATGTTCTGGTAAACCCTTCTATTAGGTCACAGTCACTCTGCATTCCCAATTTAAAGTAGCTTTGCATGATATGTTACATAAAACTTCATTAATTGAAATAAAATCAAAAATATCTTTTGATGTTTTATTATTTTACATCAGATGAGGTGATTTAAAACCAGATTAAAATCTTCATTCTAAATCACAAAGCATTTTTGAAAACTTACAATTTTAGCATAAAACACCAAATGACATTTTTATATGGTGTGCAATGATATGCAATCACAGAGTTGTAAACAATTTAGGAACAATAATGGACAAAATGCAAATTATGATAGTTTCATTTTGTCAACAACAATTTTCATCTAAGCAGTTGGTCTAAAATTGTTGATGACAGCCTGTTGAGTTTTCACACACATGAATGTTCTGAGTTCAAATATTGCCTAAGTTATAATTATCTTTTTCATAAAAAGAGATTGAATGACATTTAGAAAACCAGTACTAAATACAACACACAGAAATTCTTTTAGTGAAAAAGTGTTTAGGAATATCAAAATATAACTAACATTTTAATGCGACCCAAAGAATGCTGATTTCTAATCAGGAATCACTTGGTTTCAAATGAATGTACAATAGCTAAGACATTCAATTATCATATAGAGCATTGTTTATTCCATTTTTCAAATTAAAGTAGAGCACCTAGATTTATTCTCTATCTTCAAAGTACACTGAAAATTTGACTTTTTGTAATGGATTATGAAATAAGTAGTAAAGGCAACCTGCAGAGGCACTCGTATAAGTAGCAACGAATTCCAAGCTTTGCATTTGAAAAATATATTTAAAAGATCATCTTCATTTCCAGTAATGTCTGTATGTTAAGGTTAAAAACAGGATGTTTCAAAAATATCTAGTAACACCTTAGAGTTAAGGTTTTGTGCATGTAGAGAAGAAAATATGAATGTTGGTTGGTACTATTCACTTAAAGATTTTACAGTAACATTCTTTACAATCCTCACTGTTCTCAATAGCATTAGTTTTCTCTATTTAATTACATTACTCCTTTAAATGTTTAAATAAGAAATAATTAAATTTCCAAGCAAGTGTTTTTTACTTTCACCCATAAATATTAGGATAAATAATAGGTTTTCATATTTATTAGCCCATTCATTATCATTGATGTCAGTCATATTAATAATAGCTTTGTTAGACCCATAGTTATCCTGCAAACTTCATTGCCTGCATTCTTGAGAAACAAACTACTGTTAAATAGAATTCTCATGAATGCAAACACAATTATTTGCCAAATTTCAGGGGTCCACAGCACCTGACATTGTATTTCTGTCCACTGAAAGGAAAGGTTTATAGCCAGTTCATGACTACTGTGTTTTTCGAGTTTAAAATTATTTGAGTAAGTGAAGAGATGTTAAAGTTTTTGATTTACTTGCCAGAAAGAAACACACAGTTATTTATTTTTTCATTATTAATTAAAATTGAATTTTTAATTAGTTAACTTATTATTATTATTATTATTATTATTATTATTATTATTATTATTATTAAACAATAATAATATATGGTGAAAAAATTGTGTAGATTCCATAGAATTAAGCCAAATATGAATACGTGTTTTGGAAATTTTGTTTGAGACAATGTTAAGAAGAATTATTATTTTTATATCTCAGAAAGTCAGAATTAAACATTTCCCAGCCTCCTGTAAATATTTTTCTTCTCTACAAAATCTACTCCACATGGAAACACCCTGTATAATTTAAAAATTAAGACTGAAAAAAATCATACAACTAATTTCTGAACTGATTAACTCAGTAGAAATAAATTGTAAGAAAAATGCCTTTCTAATCAAACACAGCTTAAATTTCACTCAATTGAAATTCATTGTTCAAATATGACACGAAACTGCAAATTGTCCTAATGAGTATCTCTGGTAATTATGGTTCTCATGAAAACAAAAGTTGTAAAATAATATTACTTAACCAGTTCTCCTTGGCATTACATCCATACTGATTACATAAACTGCAATAAATAACTACATTATTAAATCTACCTACTGGATCACTGGACCTCTCATGATGTCAGCTTTAAAATCTGAGAGAAGAAAATGGAAGAGCTGAATTGCTCTTAGGCAGCTAATCATACGAAACCATAATACCCTCATTTGAGTATTTATTTGTAAATAACTTTAAAAGATGGTATGTTAACATTTTCTTCCAGCATATATACTAGGAGTGGGCATAAAATACCGGCAATGCAATAAAAGTTTAGGATTTTAAACTATGAAAAATTTTATGCAACCTGTTGTACTGTTCCTACTATGATCAATGAATAAGGTACTTGTCTGACTAGTGCATAGTTTCAAATATAACCCATCCTTGCAATTTTATTTTGAATGTTTGCTTGCTAATGAGCAACTTTTTGTTTGATCACAGACACAGCCTCCGTAAGCAAGCAGAGATAACAAAAATGTTAACTCACACATCCATTGTAATCTTTTGCTGCTTAGGTAATCAAAATTACATGGTGAATATATACCCTGATTGAAACATTATCGCTCCATTTTGAAAATGGTATGGTCCATTCACTCTTTAGTTAAGCTTTCCTTAACAGATTGCGTAGGCTAATAAAAGTACTGCTGATCATGGCACAAAGAATGTATCGAAATTGTATTTCCAATGCATTCCAAGAAACGATCACATTTTATTACAGGCAATCCATATTTGTTACTTTTAACAATTTTTAATCCATAGTCCATATGTTAAGTAATCAAAAAGCCTAGTAAAATGGTGCTCTTATGTTGAGTCTCCAATATCTTGTGTTCTTGTTACTAACATGAAACATTTTGGTGGGTGTTTCAATGTAGTTTTTTATTTATTTTAAGTTTTCCTATGTTTGTTGAAAATGATACATATTTTAAATTTAGCAATTAATGTGAAATTTAGAACTTCAATTTGCAAATTTGTAATGCCATTTCATGTATTATTGTTCCGTAGTTGCCTCATGATGGGACACCCTTGTCCCAAAACATTGTGAAATAACCACATTTATGTATTACGGAATAAACATTTAATAATTGTTAACTATAAGAAATCTTGATTGTCTGTAATAAAAAAATGAATTTAGCACACTGAAAATAAATAAACATAATTGCTAAAAAACTTTAATAAATGGTGTTCCAAAGGTAAATATTTAAGTAAGCTTTTTCAGACTTACTTCAAAATCTTTTAGTATAAGGACACGGATTTTGACAGCAGTGCATTGAAAGTCAACAATGTGTAAACTTGTTTTTCCAGGTTCTACTAAGACTTACCCATTTGGAATTGCCAACAGTATCTGTCAAGAAAAGCTGAACTTGGAGCAACTCCAGAATATAATGAAACAGTCAATCAAATTTCACAAAACACACACATCCTTAACATAGTATTACTTACAAAAAAGCAAACTGTACATGATATGAATTTGAATTTCAACAAATTTTGTTGCATCTCATCCTCAGATCTCACACTCAAATGTGATATTAATATTTTTTGGTTTTATTTAGTTGTTTAGATGACATAACCAAAAAGGTTCCAAAATTGAAAGTAATACTTAAAACACTTCAGTAACAAAATAAATTAATGTAGACACACAAAAATTGTAAGGAGACATGATTATATAAAATGTATTGTAATAATAAAAAACAATCTGTAGAACAATGCAATGAAAGAGAATAAAGTTAAGACTTTCGCTTCTGATTTTAATTTTCAGGATTAATTTAAACAGACAGATTAAAATTAAATAGATTTTCCACTAAAAAAATAATTATTTTTTCAAGCTTTAATATCGTTAGTTCATTCACTCATTTTTCTGGTACCATCACAATGCAACTGATCAGTTTTAGCTTCTGAGACAAATCAAATAACAGTCCTAAATTAAATGTACTCATTATACACATGTTAAGAAGGTAAAGAGGTAGACATGTAAAGAATCTCTGAATAAATGCTTTGGGGTCACAATCACGTCATTAGTTCAGTGATTGCCAAATAATATCAAGGTTATCAATATTTTCTTAAAATAATTTTTTTCTGTTTTATTTCTGTTGTGCACAAAAAATTCTAACTTTCTTTAACAACACGATGCATCTCCAAATAGAAAATTACATTTTTAGAGCATACTATCCAAATTTTCAAAACATTTACATTGTTTTAAAAGTGGGTTGGTCACGCAGGAATATCTTATTTCAAGTTCAAGTAAGATCATACACGAGAAAAATTTTCTATGCCATGAGTAAACATCAAGAGATGATCACTGAGCCTGCATCAAATGGAGAGACCATTATGAACAGTAAAAAACAGAAATTTAACATTGTTTAAAGATGTAGAATTCCGATGTTAAGAGTACAACTGTTCAACAGCAAAATTGATCCAAATCAGCAAAATAAGTTGATGTCTACATTGATATCATATACAGTTGATATTTGTAATGTCAAAAACATGCACTTGCAACATTACATTTTTATGAAGAGATTTGAGGTCAAACTGTACGAAAATATAATTTTTAGAAATATCCTCAAATTGAATTCTCTTTTCTCATGCAAGTTTTCCTACTACACAGAATGCTATGAATCGTACCACAATAAGCATAACAAATTTCTGCAAGTCTACCATCAGTTTCCTCGACATTCTTGCCGGAATACACAGATAAGCAAACAATATAGTTTTTTTCTATTTTGACAAAAACTGGCTATTTCTGGGGGATCAGTTATAACTGAATATTAAAAATATAGCCCTATGCAGTTCATTATTTCAAGCCTGACTAATAAAAGTCTAAAAGTTGATAATATACCCATAAGCCTGAGAGTATCCTATCACAGGTCATTATTTGCTTAGGTAACCACTCACTCACTGGCAATCTCATGAATTTCTATTCCCAGATACGGGTGATTGTTCCTCAACTGTTTTCTGGAAGCACATAAACTGTCTCCACAATGCAGCATCAAGCTACATCTGCAGATTGTCAAACAAGTCTCATTTCTAGGTTGACCTGCAGATATCATACTCACGGGCTTTATAGCAAATGGAATTCAAGTTTATCAGTCTTAAAACCATAACATTCAAATAATTTAAAAGATAACAAAATCTTACCAGGCAAGAATATACTTATTACTTGACATTAGCCAGCCTACACATGAACAATATATAGTATGTATTATTTGCAGTAGTTGTTAAGTTCCACCGTAAGTTCAACAACATTGTAAGATTGGTACACAGTTGGTATTAACAGTTAAAATACAGTAATTACAATAGCAAAATCTTTAACATTTTCTCAAGGAATTTCAAGCATCACATTTCATCTTGTATAAATACACAGTTGCTGCACCACAACTAAGTTGTCTCACATCATCTTCAAAAGGTGCTTTCTCTTCTCCAGCAGTTACCAAAACCAGAAGGCCATGTTCACAAGAATGTTGTGCTATCACACAATTCATTAGACTAGTGGCATTTATTTTCATATTTCGAAAGTTCAACACAATTCACATGTGACCACACGTTCCATTGCACTACCGATAATCATTCCGTTTCACCCCCGTTAATCATGTGGTGGTTTCTTTGGATGCAAATTCATGAAGAATGTCCCAGGCCATTTCAACATCATTCCTAGTAATTCCAAGAGCACGTATAACAGCATCTTGAGTGTACCCCTCTGACATGAGTTGGGCAATATAGTCCATATTAAGGTTTTCATAGGCCACGTTGGTTTCGCTCACACCTGCTCGTTGATGGTTCTGTTTTTGCGTTTCTGCCAAGTCCTTGCTGTGACGTGGGGTGGACGATGTTCGACTGCTCCCTCCGGAGTCAAGATGACTACCAGGAACTCCATGGTACGCTTTGCTGTAAACACAGTTTCTCTTCAGGACAGAAACTCTTGAACAGGGAGGATCAAAGAAATCATAACCTATCCCGAAATCTTGTTAAAGGCAAATAAATATTATTTTGCAAGAAGAAAAGCTAAATATACAAGTAAATTAGAACTTGATAATTGTATCCTAAGTTAGTCATGCAATCTACATATTGACACTGGTCTTAATCTAGTAGTAAAATAAAATGAACATTCTCAACATGCGTCTAAAATTTATCTGGCATTATTGAATTATTAAAAAGTAATAAACACGACTGTCAATTTAAAAAAAAGTTAATTACTACATCTTAACTGAGAAAGGATGAAATCAATAGTAGATATAAAAGTTTATTTAAAATTATTACACAGAACTTGAAAAAGATCCCTAAAGAATGTACAGATTCATCCTGGCTTTTAAGAAGTGGTAATAGACTAAGAGCACACAGCATGTAAACAAAAACCCATAGCAACAAAATCATGGTTGTCAAAATATCAAGGAGCCTCTTGGGCAGTTCTTTTGTATTTAACTTTTCTTTTAAAAATTTCCAAGTACAATGTTTTTACATTACAGTTGTACTATCTATAAATCACAAGAAGTAGATTCAATTTTATAATATTTTTCAGCACTTTTTTTAGGCCAACCACTTTTTAGGCCTAAAATTTATTTCATAATTTTATCCAATTAAATCTGACGTTTCGAAGACTGTTCTGTATCTGTCATTAGGCAAAACTGAAAATGTATTTACACAAGGTATTGAAAAATATAAGAAAATATGCGTTATAGTAATGAAAACCAAATCAAAACTTGTATCTTATTAAGAAGATTAAATGTAAGTAGTTTGATTTTATCACAAACTTTATATTAATCTTTAAAGATTAAATATTATATTCCCAGTAATAAAATCATTAATGTTTTTTGTAAAGCCATAAACAACCCAACCAAAATTTCTTGAAATCTCCAAAAAGTAGTGAGAAAATGATGTTTTTAATCCAATACATTGAATCTATACACCCTTTGATATCTACGTTAGAAATTTCCAAAAATAAGCAATTTCTCTTATGACACATTGACTAAATCTACAGTGTCTCATACAGCAGTGAACATGCCACACTGCCAGTTTCCACACTTTGACTTCATGTGTTTGTTAACAACCTGTCAGTGGTAGAAATAATAAGGCACTTTTTCTTCTCTGTCTCTCTCATTTGTTTTGCTCAAAACTGTTCAGTGAGAAAAGAATAACAAATGCTGAAGACTTATTGAAGAGAAGTAGAAGAACATTGGTAAGTGGAAAATGGTACGAGATCAAAACCAGTAAAAAATATATTTAGCGTTCAAAGATTGCCATACAATAAAAGAAGTAAAATTAGAAATCATATTCTAAAGATACACTCCGCTGAATACTGGGAAAATGGAAAGTAGGCACAACAATCAAAATTATTGAAAAGTAAACGGTTTTATTAATATTTTGTTTTAAGTGGCCAAAAAATTACTTTTTTTAAATATATTCAGGAACTTACTTTGCTTCTGAATTTTTTGTTTTCTGACTCGATGAAAGTTCCCCTTCAAAACTTACATTGTAGATATGTTTCACTACAGCAGGATTTCCTGGAATGAAACAAAAAGTGCATGATATGTAGTGATATGAAACACCTTCTTGTAACAAGATCAATAAACACACCAGATAAAACTTTAAAAGGTTTTGCATTAAAAATTTTTAAAAAATCTCAAAGAAAACATATGGTAAAATAAACCAGTCTCTTATCCCAATGTAGTTACAGGTCAAAATGGTACACAATTGTTTATGATTTGACTCTATGAACTTGATATAAAAAATATATTAAAAGTTATTAGCCATTAATATAATGAATAATATTACATTGTACTCTTACCACCTTATTTGGAATTTAAAAATAAAAACTCACCAGGAATGATGACAGTATTTTCATAGCTAGGCTCCTCCGATATATCTGCAAGTTCAGCATAATGAATGGAGTGGGCGTTTCCCCCACTATGCTGCCTTTGAAGAGTCGGTTCTGCTGGCTGTGGTCTTGATGAAGTTGCCGGAGTTGAGGATGAAGAGGAGGAGGAGGAGGAGGAGGAGGAGAAGGAGGAAGAGGAGCAAGAGGAGGAGGAAGGAGGAGGAGGGAGGAGGGAGGAGGAGGAGGAGGCGGGAGGAGGAGGGCGTCGAGGACGAGGCCGTGCAGAGGTAAATGCCGTGGGAGGTCGAAGTCGTAATTGGATTGGAGCGGACGCTGGAGGGAGATGCGAGGTGGAGCACTGGGAGCTGGGGGATGGTGGCGGGCGGGAGGGGTGGGAACTGGGGGGTGGTGCTGGACTTGGATGGCAGCACTGAAAGCGCCGCTGCCACACAGCCAGGAGGGAGGGGGCATGACTGGTGCCGAATGTGGGCTGAGGTAGTTGCCTTGTTGCTCATACTGCTTGTAGTCTGTAGGATGTCATATCTGGAGTCTAGAGACCCTATTAAAGAACAAAACCATCAGGATAATAGTTCACAACCTCACATTCTATTTCCCATAGTAGAAGGACAAATACACTAAAAAACATTGCTATATTTGTAGTTATATTTTCTATCCTCTCAATCAAACCCAAGTATTATCTTATTGCATGACCTGAATTACACATCTTATTTTTGCCTTTAAGAAGACAATTTTATGAACCTAAAATAAATTTTAGTCATACAAAAGCAAGAGAAAACTGAAATGATACATTTCCAAATATCATATGTATATTAGTAAATAATATAAAATTCTAAAAGCTTCTATTTTAAGTTATTACCTTTTTAGTTGAATGAATAACTTTGCCTTCCTTGGCTCAAACATAAGCATATTTACACATTCATTTATCCATTTCCGTGGAAAACGAAGGTGGAAAAAGAAGAAAAAAAACATTTTACACAAATTCCAAACCATACAAATCATAGGAATTAACACCCTCTTCAGTAATAAATTAAATCACTGCTTGTTCCTTGATCGTAATTAGAATTCCCCTGACTTTGATCCTGAAGCCAATTCAGCTGCAGTCCGGAGGAGAATTCTAACAGCAGGCTGCTCTGAGAGGTAGTTTTCAGTGGTTTCTTTGATCTACCAGGTAACTGACAGAGCAGTACCCTAACAAACTGACCTCACACCACACACAATCTTTCCTTCCTCTTCTATCCTCATCCCTTACACACACTTTCACTTCTATACTCTACACTATCACACATATTGGGAGACTAGTCAAAAGCTAAAAGCTTGTCCAGGCTGATGCAGTGCCCTGCTGATGGTAGATACCTGATTGAGGAAAACCCTGCAATCCCCCCCCCCCCCAACCCTGAAGTGTAGGTCAGTGCCAGAGCTCGCCACCACCTCCCACAATGCTAACCACCCTTATTCTTCGGGACAAACGACCTTAGCAGTCGACAAACATGGAATCACTAATAAATCATACAAATCCTGCAGCAAAGTTGAGCCAGAAGATTTTGGTACTTGCTCCGTGAATTGATGTTTCTTTAAAAACTGAACCACTGCACAGTATGCTTGCAAAATGCCTCACCTGAAGACCGCTCAATGTCCTCTGCTTCTCTTGCTACTATTGTCACAGTGCAATTGACTGACGGAGGTGGTGGTGGAGGGGCATCTTCCGTAGGAACAGACAGATGGCTGCTACAAACAAACAATTCCAAAATCAACTAACATTTATTAAATATATTAAAATATGTCAGTGTGGCATCTCTGATGCTTGCAACAGTTCTAAAAGTATTTTCACATTTATTCATTTGAGATTTTTAATTACATTAAAAGGTTACAAAAAGTACCAAACATACAACCATTATTCATTCAAGTAATTGATCAGTAAAAAAATTCAAAAGAGATTAATAATTAAATTCAATTCTTATTAAGAAAAATAAACATTACATATAATATTAGAATCATGGAGTTGTTTCATAATATGTATAAAAATCATAACATACCAAGCACTTCCACTAAATAGCACCTATAAAATTTGTCTCTTCACTCAGAAAATTAACTCACATATGGAACACCAGTAGTAAAACTAAATAAACACAACTCAAGGAGTGATAACACAAGGAGATTACAAGAACAAATCATATTTTTTTAAAATTTCATCAATAGCAATATTATGGAAATTTTCTTAATTTTTTACTCAGATTTTTTTTTTTAAAAAAACAAACTGGAATATTATCTTCTTTGAGGCAGTTTTTCCATTAAACCTTTCAACCTTATTCTCACTTGTTAGAGGGCAGAGGATGCATGATGGGTGAAAACAAGTGGATTAACGTTATATAAATCCTTCAAAGGCGGCGGCGATGCTGTAACGGTTAGCGTACTGGACTGTTGTACCCAAGTTGGCGGGTTCAAACCTGATCGAAGCCACGTGGATTTTTAAAGGGCGAAAACTCCTTCGTACGGCCTTCCTTCGGGAATAGGAAGTAACGAAGCGGTGTCCCATGTTCGTGAATTTATTAGCATGTAAAGAGATCTCCAGGCTAATGAGCTCTGAGCCTAAATTCAAATCGCTGTTTCTCGCCAAGACAATACTCCTCCTTATTTCTCTTTAGTTGTGGTGAAGACGCTAGGAAATTTGCGTTGTCAGACGGAAGCAGGGGCCTGATGGCTCCGAGTCTCTCCCACGTAAATAAGGCAAATTCAATTCTAATTCAATTCAATTTAATTCAAGACAATCAAATCTGCGACATTACCTGAAACAAATTACAATACACTATCATGTCTTACACCTCGGCAAAAAGATGTTCATATATAATTTATTTCATAAGTATTCAATCTGTCAGTTGAATGACATGTTTTGATCACTGTGTATACCCAAAAACTTATGGTCCTGAACCTGACTAACAACTTCATCATTTGTAGTTACTTAAAGGCTTTGATTAGTTTTATATTTTATTTTGATGTTATTACGGCTGTTTTTTGACAGTTCAATTTAAGCTTGTTCTGCTCTAGTTAAATTGAGATCTTCTCCAGCAAGTGACTCAAGTTTTCTTCTAGGAAAGATAGTTTTTGCTCCAAGCTTGTTACAGGTGTATCAGCAGCATTTGATATTTTTGAATTGTTGGGGGGGGGAGGGGGGGAGGGGTTGGAAGGTCATTCATATTTAATAAAAATAATATGGGTCTAGGACTGATCCTTGCTGTACACCTTCATTCACTGTAGCGCAATCAGACTGAACTAGAGTGGTGCTATCTGCATTTTCCCATAAAAATTCTGTCCATTGATTACAGTGTGTTATGTACAATTCAATAATATCATTTACTTGACCTCTTATACCAATGGTTTCAAGTTTGTTTAGGAGGAGATCATGAAACACTATCAAGGGCCTAGTGAGATCCAGAAAGAGAGAGCTGCAGTCTCTTTATTTTGTTCTCGATTATTGAGAAGATTATTAAATCACCAACTGATATAGAGGTGATTAATTCTTTATCCATGTTGAGAATAAGGATTTTGATACCATTTAGAAAGCAGTTAATTATAGATAAAATGACTTCTTTTTTATTTTTTTATTTTTACAAGTTTAGTAAAAATGAAAGTGAAGAGTCATGGGCCAGTAGTCTTATTCATCACTTGTGCCTCCTTTCCTGAACATTGGGCTTACTACACTAACTTTTAATACATCTGAAAAGGTAAATTCCCACAGGACGGACTTTTTTAAAATAGTATCATACGCTTATTGAGGCGGTTTTGCACTCTTTTAGGATGATAAGATAAACATCATTGATAACAGCTGATTATTAATTAATTTGTCTATGACAGTTCAAGGACTATTTCAATGACAGGTACCAGTTCTAAAAAGACAGAATTCATCACCCTTAGAATGGTATTATTGGGGTAGAAAATTGTATTTTGTCTAGAGTGTGCATTTACAAAATAATTATTGAAGATTAGACATATGTCAATACAGGGGTCGATCCAGAGACTGATTTTGGGCAAGAAAATTCAAAATGTTTTTGTTGAATATGCCATATTAGAGATTTTTTAAATGTCACAGGCTACACTCAGCTCATGCTGTGAAACAATTTTATTTGTTTTAATGATAATCTGAAAATATTTTTGCTTGAAAGTCTCATGACAAGTTGGAATAAATAGTTGCTGAAAAATCTTAGGCGGGGATATCTCCTTCATTTTCCTGCCCGTGGATCTGCTCATGGCCAATAGGATTATCAACTGTATTACTGCTTTATTTTAAGATGATACTGCAATTATTGGTGACATGTTTTCAACTTTGGCTGACCATATTCCACGTAGCTTTGATTTTGATATCAGTCTCAGAAATTTTGACATTTAGGTAATTTGCTGTTGCTTTTCACAACAGTGTTCCATACAGTTTCTTGTAAGGATTGTAGTTTTCTTTGTATTTTGTTTTCCAGGTAGTATTATAAAAACCAAACAAAACTTTCATCTCTTAATTTTACGATTTCAGGGGCTAGTTTACGTTTTTGCTTCTTGCCTAGGTCAATGGTCTTTTTTCATAAGGAGACATGAAGTATTAAGATACTTATTTAAGACTGAAGTTTTTAAATTGTATTTTAAGACAGCCACTACTACAAGTGGTTCTTTCAGGGCATGCAAAAGCATGCTAACGGTTCAATTTTTAGCAGTAGTTCTAAAAGTGAGATGATGCTCAAGTATTCAGATCAACTCTGCAAATACAATAAAGAAAACAAAATAATTTCATCTGGCAACAGCTACTACTAACCTCAATGTATCATTAAGACATTTATTTGTACATTTGAATAAAAACAAAATGAAAGTAAGTAAGGCTATCTAAAAACTAGTGTATGACACAGGTGGTAAAAGTGATTTTATTTTGCTTGTAGGATTGCACCACTCCGCCTGTGTGGCTACATTTCCTACTTGTTGACACTTTTAGCACTCGTATCATAAATAACTATTTATGATGATCTACAGTTATATTTAATTATCTATTTATCATACAATTAAGAAGTAAATATTATCCATTACATCCAGTGCTACTGTCAGGTACTAATCTTCTCTCTTTAACCTTTCTCTTTAGTGTCCACCTGAAGATCATGGAGTTAATTTTTTATTTTCTGGCACTAATTCAATTTCTTTGCCACATTCATTATTTCATCTAGATTGATTAGATTTTCCCCTCTTTCTCCATAGTGAAACTTTCATATAGTCTACTATAATGTTTCTTTTGATGTTACATTTTTATTTCTTCACTAATTTTCTATTTTAACTATGTCATTCCTCTATGCCCTGTGCCATCATTTGAAAAGTCCAAAGTTATAAGCTAGAGGAAATATTCCACAAATATGATGCATCATCTGGAAAAATCCAAAACATTACCATTCTATATATTTATCTTATCTGAAACATTCATTGTGCAATCATCCTTCAGATACCTTGCAACTCATGAAAAGATTTGAAAAAGTTATCTGAGAGATGTTTTCCGGCATACAGCCATCATCATCTGCCATATGTCTGAGCCAGCAGTTATTGACTGTACTGACAGAAGGGTGGATTTCATTCCATAGGCCCACGAGTGCAAAGAATTAAGTCAAAGGTGTACATGCCCCTGAATCAGCCCCTGTGCACGGCACTCGTCATGTACATTCACAGAGGAGGTCTTTTACCTGGGTGAGCTGGTTGGGCTCCCAAGTGTGGGGGACGAGCGCCGTGGTGGAAGAGGGGGCGGAGGGGCAACAGGAACTGTACCTCGGCGCTGCAACTGGGGGGACGGATGAGGTGAAATCATAGGACTCCGACCACCCTGAAAACAGAAACATGATGCATTTCAATTTTGTCTCAGTCACATCTGAAATTCAAACAGCATCATTCATGACTAGGGGTGGATTTTGATGATCTAATGTTTTTAAAATGTCAAATGGATACACTTGATAAGGTGTAAATATGTAAATTTTTTAAAATAATATTTGATTTTTTAATATCCCTAAAATGAAAAGAGTTAGAAACTACATAATTGATTATTATTTAGATTAAATGATGAGATCATTAGCAAGTTCTTCTTTCCAAGAAAGGAACCAAGGGGAATTTTGATTATAATTTGGAGGAGGGGTGCATGTGAGAGAAGGAAACTTGCTAATGGGAGAACCAGGGCCTGCAACTTGAGTTGGCGCTTTGTGCAGTTCTTATCTGATGTTGAAGGGCTTTTGCTCACCCTTGAGTCCACAGTCTCCGATCGTGGGGAGAGAGCCAGAGCCTGAAGGCAGCTGTTGTTGCAGTTCCAGTTGTTCAGGTCCTGCAAGACAACACATGTCAAGGACGTCAACAATTAGCAAGTCTATTTCATCCAAAGGAGTTGGAAAAGGCACACTCAACTTCATATTTTCTTGCTGCACATGGGCATGGAGCTAAAGTACCTCCCCCCCACAACTTAATCAGAAATTTAGATTTTACTAATTTTTTTATAGCAGGAGCCAGCAACCTGCGTCCTGCAAAGCCATCTCATGCGGCCCAAAGGGCCTCTACTGTATTGATCTCCTGAAAAATGAACAATCTAAGATTTTTTTGGCATTCCTAACGTCAATATAGTACATGTGAGACTGTTTTTTCTTGGTGAATATTTTTCTACTGAACATTATTGAATTTGTGAATAGCTGAGAATTAGCTTGACCTTTTCTTATGAACTACATGCATATTTCCAACCTCAATAAATCAATAAAAATTGCAGCTTAATCTACGTTTCAAGAAGGTACTACCATTTAAATCTCTTCATTTGAATTCCCTTCCCATAACTTTTAGGTTTCAAAGATGTACTTGGTGGTTAATATTTAAGTTATTTTGCTTGTCTTAAGAAACAGGTCCCTTTAAAATTGTTAGACAGCAGACATTTTTCCCCAATTATTTTATTTCATAACAATTGCTGATATATTCAATGAACACTTTTCACAAATTGGTAAAACGTTAATCTCTCAAATCTCTCTAAACAATAAAACACACAACCAAACACTAATGTTACACAAATGGTAAATTTCATATTTTTATATGAAACCACCCCCTCTGAAACTTTTAAAATCATTGAACAAATGCAGAATCAATTCTCAGCAGGCCTGGACAGCATTCCAGATTTTCTTATCAAACACAGTGCTCCATGTACAGTGCAATCACTGTCTCATATCTGCAATTACTCTCTAAAAACAGGCATGTTCCCAGATTTTTTCAAAATAACAAAAATTATAATATTGTTAAAAAAAGGGCAATAGTTATGATCTAATAAACTACAGACCTATCTCCCTGCTATCAGAATTTTCAAAAATTCTGGAAAGGCTTTTCAAAGATAGGCTAAAAGAGTTTCTTAATGCAAATAAAGTCCTTACAAATGCACAACATTGCTTCAGGAGTATTAGATCGACAGACACGGCCCTCTTCCCCTTTATAAATGACATACTTGTTGCACAGAATCAGAAGGAACTTCCCATTGACCTTTTCTTAGATTTGCCAAAAGCTTTTGACATTATTGAGCATCATATACTTTTAACAAAACTAGCTAAGAATTCCAGGTATTGCAGGCCATGGATAAATTATATTTATCAACTGTGCCGTAGTTGCCCTCCAGCACACTAAGAAACAAAATTCTCCTCATACTATCATCACCCCAGAATGGATTCCAGGTATTGCAGACCCATGGATCAATTATATTTATCAAACTGTAGCCCAAGTAGTTGCCCTCGCAGACACAAAGAAAACAAAATCTTTCCTCATACTACTCATCCCAGATGGATTCCAGGTATTGCAGGCCAATGGATTCAAAATTATATTTATCAAACTGGTAGGCCAAGTAAGTTGCCCTCCAGCACTTAAGAAAAAAAATCTCTCATACTCTCATCGTCAGATGGTTCCAGGTATTGCCGCAGGCCAATGGATCCAAAATTATATTTATCAACTGTGCAATAGTAGTTGCTCTCCAGCACACTAAAGAAAAAAAATCTCCTCATACTACTATCACCCGTCCAGATGGATTCCAAGGTATTGCAGGCAATGGATCAAGATCTATATTTTCAAACTGTAAGCCAAGTAGTTTGCCCTCCAGCACACTAAAGAACACAAATCTCCCTGCATACTCTCATACCGATGGATTCCAGGTATTGCAAGGCCACATGGGATCAAATTAATATTTATCAAGCTGTAGCCAAGTAGTTGCCCTCCAGCACACTAAAGAAAACAATCTCCTCATACTACTCATCCAGATAGGATTCCAGGCATTGACAGGCCAAATGGATTCAAATTATTATTTATCAACCTGTAGCCAAGTGTTGCCTCCCAACACACTAGAGAAAAAAATCTCTTCATATCTACTCATCCCCTCAGATGATAAATTGTGGAGTACTGCAAGGATCCATTCTTTGTTTTTCCCGCCTTCAGCGTTTTGAGAGCTCTTGCTTGCCTTCAGGTCTAATGAACTAATACATTAATCTTAATCCCTAAATGTAAAACATTAATCTAAGTTGAGTTCCAAATAACTCCTAACATATAAACACAAACTTACTGTTTTTTCAAGTAACATGTTTTTAAGGTCCAACAGAAGATCTCTCTTTATACTGGCTAGTAGTAACTACCTGGGGAAGTTTAAAATTGTTTAAAATGTTTTAAAGTGTTTAAAATTGTTTTTTTTAAATGTTTTTGAAATTTAGAAAGCTATTTCTAGATAAGATTCATTTTTTAAAATACCAATTTAAAAAAGTACAGCTTACTTGTTTGTCATGAATTGTATTGTTATGAAATAAAATAATAGGGAAAAAATGTCTGCTGTCTAACAATTTTAAAGGGACGTTTCTTAAGAGAAATATAACTATGACAGTATAAAACTTAAAGACATTATATAATTTTTTGATTATGTCTTGGAAGCCCAAGCATTGCACTGATTAGCCTTCTTGATTTGTATATACTGTCTCTGTCTGTTGTACTCATATTAGCTGTCTTCGAAAATAAAATTGTATTATAGAACCATTATAGTTTTTCTTTGCTATATTATTATACCTGAATTTAATATTTTAAATTTGTTGAATTGAAAGTAAGTTGGAGACATGTGCTATCTGTGAGCTATTGGGGGTTTGACAACGTGGCCCACAGTTACAAAAAGGTTGTCAACCCTGTTCTCTAACAATGAAAAATATCTTAACTGATTGCATTACTCATAACAATAAATCAACACAGAAATAAATGTTAAATTTATCATAAACAAAAAATATTGATAAGAAAACATCCAGTCAGCTGGTCATTCCACCATGCGATTCCATCTAATATGCAGCTTGCCCAAGTAGGGGACCTATGACAAAAAGTACAATTTATGACAAAAATTCATAGTTTTGGAAAGTGAAGTGATGTTTAAAAATGTAAATGTGGCAGTGAAAATTAATATTAGTTAGTAATACAATTTTTAAGAAATTCTTCAAAATTATGAACCTGTCTTTACTGCCAATGAATAATGACTAGAGATATAAAATCTGAGCAATTATATTGATTGTTATGGTTACTAATGATTAATTAATTCCTTTCTGTCTCCTTTACCACACACTCAAATTTAACAAATAATATGTTCATTTAAATAATCTCATTTCACTTAGTACAATTGTAACTACATTCACAAATGAATACTGCACAAAAATGTTTATCTTCTTATTCTATATAAACCTTTTATCACTACTTACAGACTACTCGAAATAAAAAACAAACAAACATAAATAAGAAAATCACAATGGAAGCTTGCTAGTCATTTAAGATTTTTAAAAAATTACCAAAATCTCTTGATAAATTATTTCTTCATTTTAATTTTCATACCTAACTGAACTTTACAACATTCCATCTATACAATTTGGAAACAATTGGGAAAACAAGTAAAGTGTTGAACTGGGACCTGGGTTGAACTAAAACAAGTAAAGTGTATTTCGGTTTTGGCAATAATAATTAATATGTATGTCAAACATGTTTATTTTGGCTAAACAGTTTTTGCTGTTGTTTGCTTTCAACTAACTTAAAATTTCTCTTCTGCAAAAGATGATACAACTGTAAATGTATGGCATTTGTTATGGAGAAAAGAGTTCCGTTTTCTGCAATATCTCACAAGCTAGGAATCTGAAACATGTCATGTCAACTTGGGCATTGAGTGCAGTAACCCTGGGCCCACTGAACTTTGTTTTTCTATATATTACATTGTCAAGTGCATATAACACAGTCTTTAAACAGTCATGGTCAATACCCCTTACTCGTATTAAAGACTCATGATGCTGTATAGAAAGAGACTTGACGAGTTTTGTCTACATGAAACAGCCCTCAAGTTACCTTGACATAGATCAATCTACATTTTGGCATAAATACTTTAAAATTAAATGAATAGGTGGAAGCTTCAGCAATATTTAGTCCATCACTTGTTAAAGGGCCGACACATTATATTACATTTAGCATAAATGAATTTGAATGAGAATTCTTTTAATACCCTCTACATCCAGCGGTGGATCCAGAGGGTGGGGGGCTTGCTCTGAATATGTAATTATTTAAACAATAATATTGTATAATACCATACATGTGCTACCAAAGCAATACATAGTATAATAACAAATGTGTTTATTGTTTAAGAAAATCTATGATGACCCTCTCCCAAACAATTGGCTGGATCCGCCTCTGAATATATCTCCTTCAACTCTGGTGCCTTGGCTCACAGATAAACGTTGACCTCAACATATGGTGAAAGGAAACTTGTCAATAAAAAATCTGGTTCATTTTTATCGTTGAATTTCTTTAGTGTTTCTGACCTTTAACTCCATCACATTATGTAACTCATCTCCGGGTAGTTACCTCTTTCAATGTTTCTGAATTAAGCTTGATGCATTTCATTCCCATACAAAACATATGTAATTTGGATTTATGAATAGAGATGGCTAAAATTATACATCATGGATTCTTGTTGTCCATAATGAGCCACATCTCAGTCAATCGAGCAGCTTGAACGACTGAGACGTGGCTCATCTCGGACAGCCAAGAATCATATGATTCTGGCCGCGGAAACATACGGTTCTATACATCATGGATCTCATAAAGAGCATGGAGTTATCAAATTGACTAACTGTTGACGAACATGACTTACTTCAAAACTTATCAGTGAGGCAAATGTTCAATTCAAGAGTTTCAAGCTTGGAAGTTACTTTGAACTCATTCTATAATGAACTCTTCCAGGAAGCATGCATGTTTTTTATGAAAGAGGTAACATTAAAATGTGCATAGTATTTGGAATTTTTATAACCAGACTTCTATTAATTCTACTTTTATGAGTAAATTTTGTGGCATATACGATCTTTTTCTCACAAGAGGTAGAAACAAATGTTGCTAATTATATTGATTTTTTATTGTTGATAGAAAGCATTTCAGTCATGTTGCACCCTTTTCAGAACTCAAAGGATATTTTTAATCCCTCAAACCAATAGGTATGAAAGAAAGGCCAATTTAAAAACAAATTCTTTCTGAAGATTGTATTTGTTACAGAAATTAAATCAAAAGTAAAACGTGCAAGAGTCATATTTGTAAGATCATAACTCATGTTTAAAAATGATCAGCAACATATTTATGTAACACACATATCACACTAATGTAGGTCTGAAAGAGTGGAGATCATCAATTGCAAGTTTTAGCAGTGCATACAACCAAACAAGTTGCTTCAAAACTCTACCACAGCAACATGCATGCAAGGCAAAGCCAAAAATGAACATGCTTCCGAAACACTAAGATTAATTGCAGAGCAAAGCAAAAATGGATTTGTTTATTTTCTTTCAATGCAGGAAATGTACAAATGTTACAAAATAGAAATACCAACTTCAAGGGGTGTTTGTGTTTAAAATATCCCTCATACCTAATCATTTTACCCCATTCCAAAAAAATAACAGTTCTACAAAAAAATAAAAACAATTGTAATTGCAATTTATTATGGATGTATGAAAAAGATACAATACTCTTTATGAGTATTTGAAATCCAATACAACTCTTTAAAGTAGAAAGAATTATTAACATTTTTGAAATTGTCAATTTTGAACACAAACCGCTGAAGTAAGTCCATTATATCAGAAACCAAGCAAATTACAAATACAATTTCGAACATGCAACTGATGTCCCAAGAAAAAACTTAATTAGCAATGCAGAGTGCACAAAGTCTAAAGAAATTTTGATTTAGTTGACAATACAACAAGCCCACAACATACATTACCTTTAATGAAGAACATTGAATATTATAAAGCAAATAAGAAAGAGGAACTACTATATGTTTAATAATACAAGAACCATTTTTTCCTGTTCAATAATTATCTACATTTTTGAAAGCCCCAATAAAACAAAATTAAAACACAATCCTTCCATCACCAATGCTTTTAACTTGTAATACAAATCATCACTTACGTTAACAAGAGAAAATGATTATCACCGTATCACCTCATGTTTGGACACACCAATCATACAGGATCAGCATAATGATATATTCTGTGAACATGTTTTGGAAATTTTGAATTGCTTGTATTGATTGAGATGGAAACTATTTCTTCTGAAACACAAATGTAGGTTTTGCATTATATTCTTTGTTTTGCCAATAGCCTAACCTAATTTGCCGATTTATGGCAAGAATAATTTTGTTATTCTTCTACTCTTATTCTGGCTATTAAATAAATATGTAGAAGTTGTTATATTTTAGTTTCACCTTTCGACTATTTTTATGCAGATCCAAACATATTGATTTTGATAACTCTTACCTTTTATTGTTCATTTGAAATAATATTCATATGTATTATGGAGATTATCTGCCCAAAAGTTAGATTTCATTGTGATCTCAGAGTTACAAAATGTGAAAGGCAAAGCACACCAAACTCAGTATGAAACCGTAAATGAGCAGCATTTGGCAAATGTGATTTACATACACATGCAAATGACATATAAAGAACTCACTACTACAATTAGATTTGAAATCAAGCAATAATGAAGAATTGTTAATGTACATTCTTTTTAACCCCATAAATCAACTAAATGGAACTCCAAAATGTGATTCCTCTCAAATCAAAACAAATTAGAGATTTTCATCCTTTTAGTTCTTCAAGATCTAACTTTTGATTGTCAGAAGTATGAAGACCACTTTCAATAGAAAGAGCTGTATCCATTCACAAAATTAAAATGAAACCAATGAAATAAATCATTTTTATAAGATTTGCATTTCTTCTGCAGACAAAGCACATATTATGGAATGGGTTTCTCACGTTATCATATCTGCTCTCAAAATTTACACTGTATACATCACAATTAAAAATCTGAAGTATGTGCCAGGATTCTGAGTTTTTGTGGACTAATAGGTTTGACCTATTAATAAGTTTTCATGAAGAGTAAAATTATATTTCCTTACTGTTTAATTATTCAAAATTAATTATATTAATAAAAATAATGTGAATTGCAATAGTTGCTCATGACCCGGGTGGCCTGAAATAAATTTTGAAAAATTTAAAGAATCAATATGAAAGAGACAAATAATAAATGATATCAATATGAAGTAGACAAGACTACTTTTCGACATTCTTCAAGTACCTCTTTCAATAACAGTTAAGGTAAAGGTAAACTTTAGATAAGCTGAATACACAAAGACGTTGACAAGGGAAAAGAACAAAATTACTTTCTTGTTTCAAATTTGTAATACAAATTTTTCTGTTCATGACAGGCAAAAAGTGCATTAATAAAAGCCAATTCTACCTCTTCCCAAAGAAGTAATGGGTGAATAAGGAAAAGGACTTCAATATTTTCACTACCCGCAGTGACATAGCCATTAAAAAAAATTATTCCCAAATTCATTTTTGCAGAATTTTGTTTTCAAGAAAATGAAATCACAATCATAATACAATGGAAAAGAAAAAAGAAAATATTATTTTGTCACGTATGAAATACACGTTCCATACTATTTTTTATACAATTTCTAGCTCTGCAGCTTGTATGTTCTATTCTGTGACTCTCAGATGAAACAGAATGAACACTATGAGATAGAGCCTAGTTGAAGTCTCTCTTACTTGCGTAATACAGTCAAGACCGTTTATAGGGAACCTCTGGGGTCTAATATTTTTGTTTACTGTATTGAAGGTTCACTATAACAAACAAAGCGGGAAAAAAACAAAAACAAAACAAAACAGAACAGAAACTCTACTCAGTTTTGTTATTTCATAGGTTTAATAAAATATCCAAATATTTTAATTTAGCCTTCACTTCAAATAATACATATTCTTGTTTGTTGCGTACAGTTTTCTATTAATTTTTGCATACCCTTCTCCAGAGTTTGTTCCTTCTCCACATTCGAATCAACACGGACCACATCCTTAATATATTCTAGAACTGTTTCCATACTCTTGAAGTCTTGCACACTTGGAAGACATACTTCATTAGTATCCACTTTACCATCATACTCATATTCTTCTGTTCTGAAAGACCCTTTCACAGCATTTATGATGTCCTAGCCAAATGAAATTTCACAAGTTTTTGTCTCACTGTTGTGACGATTAAGTCTTAAGGTTCAACACAATTGCCATAAACGAGCCAAAACTTTTTCATCAGTGTATTCGCTCAGACCTCTTTAAAATGCTGTAAATGTTACAAAAATTACTCTTCAACTCTTACTCAATGGAAATGCGCAATCCTGAAGTGAAGTATTTTTTAACTGGAGAATGCACCTCAGACATTCACTATGGCCAATCTGAATTGTTCACTATAACCATATCATCTAGGGCCCATTTGGAATGTATGCTTATTAGGACCAGTGACTTCGGTTCATTATTAGCTCAAGTTCACAATATCTGAGAACACTAAATCCAGAATCGATTGTGACAGACAAATCATATGCAGGGAAAGTTCAATATCTGTTACTAGAAATGCAATTTAATTTAAATATTACCCACAGTTGTCTTTACATCATCTTACCACAGTTAAATATAATCGAGAATACAACAGCAATATAAAATAATAAAAATTAACACATTATCAAATTTAAAAATCACTACCCAATGGACTTTGATTATATTTTTAAACAACTATCTTTCAGTTCCAACTGATTATAGATATAAACACTAAGATACAGGCCAACCTTTCAGCAGTTAATTTTGATGTTTGTTTTGGTAACATTCTGTTACTGTAGATGGATATTGAAAAATCTTAAGTCATTATTCCTTCTATTTACCAAGGCCCCAGATTTAAAATATAATCATCAGGTAATGGCTTTGTGACCACTATATTTCTGTACACCTTGGATGTATGTTTTGAATCCAATGTATATATGAAATTTTTGTTTTTTGCTTGACATCAAGATGCTATAATTTAGAGAATAAGTACATCATCATCATCATCAGCAGTTACAGGCTGCTAGGTATGTTGCCTGTTCCTGTTTCCCAGTAGACTTCGTGGCTTTTTAGCCCGTCAAGTGTTCCTGGCCGAACCATTTCTTTTGCGATCTCCTGTTATTTTGCCTTATTGGTTTTTTAATTCAATGCTGTCTTTGGAAATCTTTCTTACTTCATTCTGTTAATGGGAGAAAACCATTTCTTCTAACTTCCTTTTATCTACATTCTTTGTCTCTAGATATTCACTGATATCTATTACAAATTAGATCTAATATAAATTATTCTCTGCCAATCCCTTAGCATGATTTGTGAGAAAGAGACTAGAAATTTCATTTGGAGTCTTTGCTGATCCCTACTTTGCTTGACCAAATTTATGATCTATACACACAAATTATGTGAGTACTACAAGAGTCATTCAAAATCACATTATCTATTCTTAATTTGATCTCTTGAGACAAATACATTATTTTGTGTTAATGAAAAGATTATACAACTAATTGGCTAATGGTAATGTTACATGTAATTAACCTCACCAATTATTAGCATCATATATATTCCAATATTCATTTTTTCTAGAGCTAGCACATGTGTTAATAACTCTCACAATGAATGAAAATAGTGCATTAGTGTATTGCCAAGTTCCTCCACAAGAAAATTAACAGAACTCATCAAATGAATATTGAAACTGGAATAATTTATAGAAATTTTTCAACCATTGACACACATACCTCTCAGATAAGCCTTAAATAGGACAACATTATTATATAGAAGTAACTATGAATCGCCTTAATAAAGAAAATGCATGCAAAACATTGCGTGAACAACACATTATGTTCATGTTGTTGTAACAACTGTAAAATACCAAATTTGAAAAAGCCAGTTCTCAATAACATTTGGCAGTTGCTTCAAAGGCAATATACACAATGACTTAATAAATGTGTAACCTTCTTAGGAAGTCCTAAATCCCAGCTATTGAATATGATACTTAAAACTCTGATCTTATTGATATATTTAAATTAATGAATTGAGACACCTGAAAAGTAGTGTTTTTTTACCATTGATACTTTACAATACGTATAATGCTTCAGAATAAAGGTTCATGCCTTGTGTTTATATTTCAAATTGGAATATTAATTTTAAATGTCATTCTTGGAGTAACAATCTAATCTGCATGAATGTCAATGCTTTTGAACCAGTATGAACATCTTCAGAATGTGTCTTGGCAAGAACTACATCCACTTGCAGTATTCATAGTGAAAACACAACCAAAAGAGCTTCATCCTCCTTTGAAAAAGATAAGGTTATCAAAATTTTTTCAATGAATCTTGTTAGTTAACTTGGTAAGGCAAAAAGTTATTCTTGAATTATGAAGTACTTTGAATGTATTATCTTAGAAATAACAACACACTACCTAATAAACTATCATTGCAACCTAAGTTAAATGGCATTCTTGTACTAGCTGAAAAAATCTGCTTCTCTTCCTACAAATACGAGTAATAATTAAGTTGTCTAATAATTCTACATTATAAATATACATTTGGGAACATTCCAGGGGCCAATTTGTAAATCTTGTGACAGTCCACAGGAAACAGGGACATCTGGTAACTTTAGCACTTGAAGGAGGCTAATAGGTCACCAATCTGAGAAATCCAATCATTAAGGAGAATCCACTTTACTGAAGGAGTCTTTGGACCCTTGGTCACATTGAAGTACTGAAGGGCCCTCGGTCATATTTGCTGCAGATCTCATATCACCTCTGAACTAATGTACATTATTTACAAGGCTTTTTGTTGGTTTTATCCTGCATTTTACAGAGATCATGGAGGAGAGCTGAATTGATATTTTGACCCCAATCCCGGCTTGTTCAAAGTATCAACACCTTAATTCCAGGTGTACAATTTTATCCCAGTCTTCATTCACAGCATGAAAATAATGTCACCTCAGCCCACATAAACATTCTACCCTGAAACACACTTTTTGTCTGCACTTTGCCTCAAGATTTCCTTTAATTCTCATTTACCTTCATTTTGTACAACATTCTTGGTTCTAGATATTGTTTTGTGGAATTCCCTACACATAAATTTTCTGACAATCCATGACAACCTTTTGTAAAAACATAATTTTTCAGTATGACAACTTTTGGCTCATTGTCGACAATAACCATACATAACATTAAGAATAACATGATGAATTAGGATGACGTTTTCTATAATTTTGCACTTAAATAAGGACTGTCTATCAATTCTCAAATTTTGAAACGAAGATACTGAATAAACTCTAAAAAGCAGAAATGCAGTACTGTTTTTATTCAGTTTTAAGATTTCTGCTTCTGACCTAGTAATCATTCACAACAATTTTGAGAGTAATGATAATTGCTTTCATATTATTACTTTTACTTTTGTTTCAGTGACAGTTTTGTTTCTTTAAATGTATTTCGAGATTGCTGCACACAAACATTTCTTTCATCAATTAAACACTTGTAAAGGGAATGATCCACATTCAGTTTCACCCACTGTTCACTTGTAATATATTAAACACTTGTAAAGGGAATGACCCACATTCAGTTTCACATACATCTGAAATGTTTATGTATCTTCAAGCAAACAAGTGATTATGTGCATTACATTTCACAGAAGTATACAGGTTGTTTTCTTTTCCCATGAAAATTGTATTTCATACATGCCTAGCAGGAAAGAAAGAGTGATTTTTGTCTCTCTCCTACATTTGGATTTTGGGTAATTTCTCAAATAAATTACAAAGTTACTATGTGTTGTACCACTTAACATCTACACCCTTCTCAATAAATAAAGCTTGTTATGCTGGATCAATAACAAATGCGGATTCAGTGAATCCCATAGATCCCAAAGTAATTAAGAAGTGTGTGTGTGCTATTCTATAAATAAAAATAATACAAATGGAAAACTGAGGATGAAATTTCCAAGGAAATCATTAGAGGGGAAATATGAAAAAAAAAAGTAGCCAAATTCAGAACAAAGGAATGCACTGTGCAGTTTGTTTGGCAAGTTCTACAAGTAGCCATGCCCCCCCCCCTCCCCCCAAAAGGCTTACGATTGAACACGCGAATTCATGCTCCTATTCTGAAGCTCTTTGGAATGAAAAGTAAATAAACTTCTCGCATTGAAATTGTTTACTCAGATAAAAATTATTTACAACAATAATACATTCAGATAAATACAACATACATACAATAATGTTTTCAAAAGTTGCAAAAAATAAAGAGTGAAATTATATCATTCTCACATATCAACAAAATTTAAAAAAAAATTCATGCAAATGAGAGATAAAACAAATCAAAGCAATGATTTTCTATTGCACTTTTCATAAATATAATAATGTATATAACATTAAATAAATTTTAAATACAAAAAAGTTCATGACTGTCACTACACACATTTTATTTTGTAATAAAATATTATTACGCAAATTCTTTACTCACTGCATTGTTCAACACACTTAAAATAAAATTATTCAGTAATTAACCTACAGAATGAATGCAAAGAATTTTCATTTACTATAAAGAACTAGCAACATTGTGTCAACAATGTATTTCCTCATTCTCAAATAAATTATTTTTGCAATTAAGTGCAAAACTTTTTCTCTCTGAAAATAACGCAGCACGTACACCTAAAAAACATTTTAACAAGTATCACTTTTAAATAATAGTGAGATGGGATGGAATGTTCTGGTAGAAATTTTAAAAAAGGACTGAAATTCAATTTAAAATAAAATACACTGAAGCTTTAGTTCCTCTGAAGTTTTAAAAAGGATAAAACAGAACCGATAAATTATGTAGTAAAACCATGATTCTAAGCATGCATTTTTTATAAAAATCAACTCATGCTTTTTTGATTTCACTGTCTGTAAATAATGCATCACACAAGTCTCAGTGCAAGACACTACAATATGGAATATACATTTCAGGACCATTTGCTCCCCTTGGTTATTCCCAAGTGAAATATTAACTACGAATCACACAAAATTTTATGACAATAATTTGTATTGGTGTTGCACAGTTTACAGCATGCTAATGAAACTGTGACATATTTACCACACACATAACACCACATAATACTGGACATTCCAGTCACATGTCATAACAATGTTCATGCAACAAAAATCTTTCCACCCTGACTATATATTCATAAGTTTCATATAACACATTTACATGTTCACAAACATTAAATCTGCCACAGCAGCATATCAGAGTCGTTATATATTATAATTCCTAGGACACCTCTGAAAAAATATATGGCGCGCAGCAAATTTTCAGTCACTAAATTGGTTTCAGAACTCAAATCATTAAGAAAAATGAAGATAAATAATTTTTTTAATTAACATGCAAGTGAATACAGTCCGAAATGAACACAGAGTGGCTGAAAGCACAAGCCAGTCGTCCAAATAATCAAATGCTTATGCATTTTTACAAAGAGATGAAACTGCAAAGCATTTGGGCTACAGAAGCCACATAGTGAAATGAATCTCTATCTGAATAATGTAGTCATCTGAATGTCTATGAAATATGATCATAAACTTTCGTCCTGCAGGTAATCAAAGTACTAATTTGTATTTTACAATAAAAGAAACTACAAAAATACCCCACTGTTTATTAGTTTGATATTTAAAACTATTATAATATGGGGTACTTTCATTTTTTTTTAATACAAAAATAATGTTTTGGAGGGAAAAAAAAGAGAGATGAAGAAAGGCTCTGTGCCCAGCACAATAAATCCTATTGTAAATAATTGTCACGAAGAAACAAGAAAATAATTACACAAACTATTCATGTCAAAATAACCAAAGTATCAGTACAAATTCATTCAACAACAGCTACAAGGTCTCACTATGGTGTCTCGCAGGGGCTGGTACAAGGGAGTGCAAGCGTTGACAAAGCACGGACCAGACCAGGCCAAGCCAAACAGTCACACAATGGCACAAGAATTACTCAGAAGCATCGGCTACCTCCTCGTCCTCGTCCAAGTCCACCAGGTTGCCCGTGGAGCCGGCCTTGTGCTGGCGCTTTGGGTCAAACGGGTCCACCACGATCTGCTCCGTACCTTTGATTTCTGCCCGGCAGAATGGGCAGCCTTGCCCTTCCGAATCCTGAAAGCGAATTCATTCATTTACATATCTAACATTGCCATTGCATATTTCTTGCAAGTATAATTATATAGTAAATAGTAAAATTTATTCTGCAGCTTATAGAAGCATCACATTAAGCAATATGCAGGAAATGAAATAAATAAATGAAATTAAAAACCAACTTTTCTTAGAAAGCAACATAAGAGATAAGAGTAATGGCAAATCAGGTGACAGAGGATTGTTTATTCATTTCATTTACTATCCTTTTAATCCCCCTTCAGCAACTGAAATCTTATGAGGTTAGAATGTATCATCAACAATGTTTAGTCATTGACTTCTTCTCCAATGTTAATTTTGGTTTCTTTTTCCCCACAACACCTCTCAATATCCAACAAAGGAACTGGATCTAATGAGGTCAGATAATATGGTATCTTCTGCACGAGTAAATGTCTGGTCCACCCTCAAATGCACCACTGCCCTTAGTGGCAAGTGGCAGAAGTGTCTCTATACTGTCTCTGAACTTACCTGCCACGACGTGAGGCATGGAGTACAGAGAAGGTGTCCGCAAGGCTCTATCCGGATGTCCTTGTCGTTCTCTGCACAAATCTTGCACAGCTGGAATGTCGACCCCATTTCACAGTACAGCTCATACTGTTCCTGCGTCACCTTGATGTGGTCCTCTGGGGTAGGCTGCACTGCCCATGACAGGTCTGGGTTTACGTTGCGCCCATCAGGATACAAATAGCTGCAAAATTCCCATTCAAGGGTAAAATTCGATCTCCTGAAATTACCTCAAATAGAAGTTAAGATATTATATATGCAGTTGTGACCCAGCTTGAAGGTTCTTTGAGGTAAAAATAAGTTCCACTATCTCTGGCATATTTTGACTGTTATACCACTGTGGGGCACCCAAAATAATCAGCGAGTACGTACGTTTACTTACTGATCAACGAGTTGGGGAACAGGAAAGAAAGATAATTCAGTCAATCCTGGATAAGGGAGAAACCTGGTGAGACTAATTAAGAAGTCTTGACATTTTTCATTCAAAAAACTTCTATTAGTGAGAATGTAAAACCTGTTTAGCTGACACTGCTTTTCCAGCCAGATTTTTCTGTGTTCACTCTCAGAGGATTTGAATTTGACATTCTTGGGTTTCTCATAAGGAAAACATTTTCTGAAATTTAAGGATGTTTCTACACATCCTTTAATTCTTACTACTGTGTACTAACCTAAAATTCACAACCCATGAGGAAGCAGACCATGTTAATTAACCGTGTAGGTATGATAATTTAAAAAATTAAGAAAATTAAAGTTTAATTTTACATAAACTTCCTGAATTTTTACGGGAAAATCGCTGTTTCTGTTGATTAATGATCTTTTTTCACATTAGGTACTTACAAGCCTTCACGGTACCCATCCAATAAAGCTTGGCATAATGACTTGTTCTGAGGTATTGTCTGCAAAATGTCTCCATCACCCGTGACATAACCAATGGCCCACTGTCCAAGTCGCGTGCAGCTCAGGCGAAACACATAGCTATAACAAAAACAACTCTGTTGTAAAAGTCTTTCACGCCCCCTTTACTGAAATACTAAAATCATAAACTCAGTCTCATGTAATCAACAAATATTTTGTGCAGTTTGATAATGTAGTAATATTTTGTAATATTTTACACAATACGCCAATACTAACAATCCTTTAATTGATTGTTTAAAAACAATGTTTACACACAAAACAAAAACAAGAATTTTCTTAAATTGTAAAAATATTTTAAACATGCTTCCTTCACTTAGAGTTGTGATCCAATTACTTTCAAAAAGTTCTTAAACCAGGACCGAAAGATAAAGACCCTCAACCCTCTTAAAATTAGAAAGCAGATTCTGGAATCTTTTAAATTTTTTATTTTTTAAAATTTTTTTAGGCATAATAAAATGCAGTTCATTACAAGTAAATAGGATGAGAGCCAGTCACCACCTTATCATAGTTTAATTGTAGGAGATACATTTAATGAAGAGTATTATTAAAGTATGGAGTTAATTAAGTTTATGTTTACACAAGTTTCAAAGAAAGTTTAGCAAACTTTTTGTTTTCCCTATACGACACATTGATGGAGAGAAATTCTTACCTTCCTGGTTTTGTAATGTACTTCTGCAGCCGAGCTTTCACTTCATCATAGGTAAGGAATGCTACATAACCTGGATGTGTAACAGCCAATATTTGCCAGTTTCTAAGCAAGGTAGTCCATGGTTGAAAGAGCCTGAAAAATTATTCCTTTTCAGATTCTGATTTAAAAAAAACCAAATTATTGGAAATATTTAGGGTTTGAAAATCATGAAATTAGAAAGATAAAAGAAATCCCATTATATATTAGGAAAGTAATTGCATTTGAAGGAAATAAAATCTAAAATAAATTTACTAGGTCGAGTTCCTTCAAAAGTATATTAAGATTTCAGTAAATAAATGTTAAGATATCCATTAAAATCATATGGGAAAGATAAAAATAAAAAAAATAAAAAAATTTAAAAAAAAGCCATTTATTGTATGACAAAAAGAAACCATAGGCACATTTTATGCAAATAAAATCTAAAATAAATTTACTTTGTGGAGTTCATCAAAAGTATATCAAGATTTATATAAAAATTAATATATATAAATCAATAATAACCCCAAACAATCAAGACATTTAGAAAAAATACAAGCAGATTTTTACTTGGCAATGATATACTTAAATTATAATTAAACAGCAAAAGAATTTTGTGTTTTCAACCTATGCACTTTCTATGAATTTCCAATGTTACTTCAACCAGATAACGAGAAAGAATAAGCTAGAATTCCATCACATTTTTCACTACTTAGTCTTCATTAATTACATATAAAATATACAAAAATGAAAGAGTGGGCTTAAAACAATTAATGTAAGACATTCCTTCCTTCTAATATTTTCTTTCTTTTTCCTGAGAAGACAAACTCAGTAGACATAAGTCCACACGGAAATTATTTAAAATAAAAGGCAGACTATGAATGCAAGAAGACTCACTCACCTGGTGAAAACATCAAACTCAAAATTGGAAATGTAGTCGTTACAGGTGAGGTCGATAGTGGACTTGAGGGCCATTGCTTCGAGACCAGAACTAATAGGGTGGACTTCGTTCAGAACTTGGCGAAAGATCTTCCAAGGCACCAAGGTGCTGAAACAAAAATTATACCATTGAAATGTGACAAATCAATTTTTTTATTGAGAAATACCAAAACAATGCACTACTTAAAGAAATTTATGGAGTGTAGTCTGCAGGACTCAATGTTACTCATGGTTAAATTTTGGTTAAAAACTGGTTGGGAACTGATGATCACTGACTTTTTGGTATGGGTGTGTACATACAGAGTAATATATGTAGTGTCAAGAAAGTTATGTACTGTTGCGGAAAATTTGAGATTTAAACGGAAATGCACGTTTTGGAGTCCCCAGATATCGAAATATAAACGACAAAAAACAAAATAATAATCATGTGCATGCAGGACGAGAGTTTACCCTTGTATTATCATCTTAGAATCATTTTTCAATTCCACTAATTAACTCCGAAAAATTGAGGAAAAGTAAAAAAAAAATGTATTTTAGACGCCAACAAGATGGCAGTTGAGAAGACTATGGGGCAAAACCGAAAAGAGAGCACCGCCTGAAGAATTGAGGAAACTAACTAGTACGAGAAAGTCTGTGCCATTCTGCAGCACCCCTTAGTTTTTCCGGATATTTCCATGTCCACGCGAAACACCGCTGCCGATCGCGATATAACATGCACTATGCGAGCGGGAACGAAGACAAAGCACCGCGCCCGCAGGCGGAATCAAAACCATTCTTCCCTGGCCTTCGTCTCACGCTCAGAAGCCTAGTTAGCAACATCTGAATTAACTAAAAATGTATTTAAGTATGCTGCGTCAGCCCAATTCGCTTACTACTGTAACGTATTAGCCAGCGTGCCTCATGGCATCTATTTGGGGACGCTTGGTTGCGGATTAGTCTCGCCACAGGAAGAAGGGTTTTCCGTAAAGGGAAAACGCGGAGACGGGAGACACAAGGCTTTGGGTGTTCTTCCGCTTATAGAAGCTTTTCACGGTTATAACAAGCGAGGGTGGCGTGACGTAGGAAGTCACGTGGCCCGCCTATATAACAGAGTGTACGGAGCCAGTAGCCAGGTCTGGAGACAGTGGGAGAACCCGTGCGTGTGCACAAAACTTGGCGCCAAGACGGTGCATATGCGAGCCAGGCTCGCGAGGCTGGAGTCATTAGTTGACGAAGCCTGCGGACTTTATGTCCTTGGGGTGACTGCGGTCACGGGGAGCTGATGCTGTGTGCGTGCTCCGAGGTGAAGAGTGGTTGAGTTGCCACGATTCACGCCGATTCTCAATCGGATATAAGATCGCTCCTGCGATCGAGGCAAAACCAGCCGTTGGTGCGCCAGAACGGACTTTGTTGTCCCAGCGTGACATCCCGGTCACGGAAGCTAGGCTTTGTGCGCGCTTCAAAAGTAGGAGTGGCGAATGCCACAATCAAAACAATCTTCAGTCGGGTTTGGATCCGCTCCCGCGATCAGGGGATAGTAGGTCTATCAGAGCTAGGTGTAAGTAGATTATTAAGTGTATATATTTGTCTTGTTTTCTTGTTAATAAATATATTGTTTATACGAAAGCTCTGTGGTCTGTGGCGCTGTGAGTTATCCATGACGTCACACTACGCTTCCTGAAGTCAGGGAGTTAAGCACACTTCGAGACTCGCAGGCTCGTGGCTAGGAACCTCGGGATCTAACGGCACCGAGCCCTGACCGAAGGGATAAAAGGCACTGACTGACTGCGACGAGACGAGACTTGACGAGGAAAGTAAAGGAGGATTACTTACGCGAGCGTACAACGCCAACAAGGTTTTAAGAGACGCACTGCGTCAACGAAGAACAAAATTATTATATTATTATTATTATTATTATTATTATTATTTTATTATATTATTATTATTTTATTATTATTAATAAAATTAATTTCACGGTCTTTCGAAAAAAATCCGATTACCTCGCCGTTCTCAATACATTGGCGAAAATCTGAAAGAGCGCGCACATTTTTCTGCCCTATGGGGGAGGGACGGCAGGACTCTGATGGAATTTCGAGGCGAAAGTTACATTGTCATTTACATATATCGTCTTGTGGCAGATATCAGTCGGACGCGGATATCCAATATGGCGCTTCGTTCCAACTTTCACACTTGGTATTGCAGCTCCGAAGGATAACCGCGTGAAAAGCTGAAGATCCGTCACAAGTCACAGTAACTTAAACCTGACAAATCCACTTTTTAACATTAAGCCTGTATAGGTATAAAAATGTTCATAAAAAATAAATTATCGATTGGAAAGCTATTGCAGGTTTAGACACACACACACAATATACTCATTGTATGTTAAATTAATTTTTGCATATGTATCAAAGCGCACTGCGGACCCAGGAACCGCATTTCGAGATTCTTCCAGGAGCGCAACAGCCTCTGCTGTAATACAATAATTAAAATGAGCCAGTCAGTAGCGGGCCAATAAATGAAATGCGTGTCCGCCCGCAAAACTGAAAATGAACGGCGTGCCATTGACTCATGTTAAGGTAACACAATTTTATGTTTTTCAATTCAGTCAACCTTAAATGAACCGTCTATTTAAATGAATTGAACATTAAATTAAGTTCTTTGCGCTACGCTTTCAGAATTCTTTCAAATTCAGTCAGCCTCTACACTGCTCGTTGTGTATATTTCGCGAATGTTCATTCCCGCTGAGATATGGCATATTATTCTGGGAAATACATCATACAGCCCCAGACTTTAGATTACAAAACGAATTGGTGCGAATAAGCAAATCCCACCCACGTGATTCTTGTAAGCTTCTCTTTATTAATGTAGATATTTTTACCATTACCATGTCTCTTCATATATGAATCAGTGTGTTTTCGTCAATAATGATTCGTTTAAGGGCGGGAATAATATTTTCAGCAAACGCCGTTGTCAATAACTACAACACTCGACGTAGTAATCATATTCATCAGGTGACATTATCAAACAAGTACATTATTTTACACCTTGCCAAATGACATTAATCGATTAAATTCGATTCAAAAGTTTAAGTGCCAAAGTCAATCTTTTCTGCTGCACAACTGTTTCTATACAATTAGAGACTATACTGAGCATCTAAAAGGAAAGTAAATATTAATTTTAAAATGACATTTTATGTATTATATATCACTTGGATTGTATAACTGTAAACAACCTGTAACAGTATTGTACTTCAGCTTCTGGGTCAATCACCCCATCTCGATCAGGTTTTCGTCCAGTTTCCCTGATCCTCGAGCAAATGCTGAGTGGCCCCTGTTTTTGCTTCTGGACATAAATGTAACTTCAAATTAACTGCTCCCCATAGCACGTTAAACACAGTTTTGAACTGTTTTTGATGTAAACAAATAAATAAATAAATAAATAAATGTTTATCCGGCCCCTGATAAACACAGCGTTTTGAACTGTTTGTACGTAAATAATAAATAAATGTTTATCCGGGCCCCTGATAAACATCCGGTTTTGAACTGTTTTGACGTAAATAATAAATAAATGTTTATCTGGTCCCTGTATAAAAATGTTATAGCTAACACGAGTAGAATTAGTACCTTACATAACAGGAAATATCTCCTAAAAAAAGGCCCTTTTTCCCTGGGTCCAAACGTTAGCCAGGTTTACGAGATTGCCTCCTTGGCGTGTGGGTTCCTCACCCAATTTTTTAACCACCCCCTATCGAAACGTTTGGACTTCATACCTCACGCGGTGACAACCTTTTGTTACTTAGACATGTGAATGCAAAGAAGTTTACTTATGGTTCTTCAGAGTCTCTTTTGTAACGTTGACAAATACTAAAGTTTATTTCTTTACATTTAAAATCTCAAAATAATAGATAAGACTATTTCAAAAAGTGAAATATTGTAGAGATTGTGTCGTGACAAGCACAATACCAACAATACAATACAAAATGGGGGAAAAATAGGCTTATGAAATATTTTATTATAATTTGTACTTTTACAGTATGTCTCAGGAGTCACAGCATTGGCCACTCGAAGCAAAGACGCTTATACGAACACGTGTCGTACTCCAGAGTAGAGAGCTATTTGACGGTACAATATTTTGAATCGACATACATGTTCATATGAACTTTTTTGATTAGACGGACCGATACTGTGACATCCCAAAATCGTAACTTTCCTCCTAGGCCATCTATATACCCATGAAATAGAATCCGCTGACATCTACACATACACTAAACAAAATACTTGTATAGTTTCGTTAATGAAATACAGTTTTAATAAAAGATAGCCTAACCTACTGCGTAAACTTGTCGAAGTACATTAAGACCTAAACGACGCGGCACAGGTGGCTCAGGCAATCAACTGATCTCACTGCAGAACCTCCGACCGACGACTAGAGTCCGGCGAGGCAGGTGTGACGTCATGGATACTCACAGCGACCACAGACACAAGAGCTTTCGTATAACAAATATATTTTAACAAAGAAAACAAAAGAAATATATACACTTAATAATCTACTTACACCCTAGCTCTGATAGACCTACTATCCCCTGATCGCGGGAGCGATCCAAACCCATGAAGATGTTTGATTGAGGGCATTTCGCCACCCTACTTTTGAAGCGCGCACAAAGCCTAGCTTCGTGACCGGATGTCACGCTGGAACAAAGTCCGTTCTGGCGCACCAACGGCTGGTTTGCCTCGATCGCAGGAGCGATCTTATCCGATTGAGAATCGGCGGTGATCGTGCATCAACCACTCTCACCTCGGAGCACGCACACAGCATCGCTCCCCCGTGACCGCAGTCACCCAAGGACATAAGTCCGGCAGGTTCGTCAACTAATGACTCCACTCGCGAGCGGCTCGCATATGCACCGTCGTGGCGCCAAGTTTTGTGCACACGCACGAGTTCTCCCACTGTCTCCAGAACCTGCCTACTGGCTCCGTACACTCTGTTATATAGGCGAGCCCACGTGAACTCCTAGTCACGCCACCGCCCTCGCTTGTTATAACAGTGAAAAGCTTCTATAACCGGAAGACACCCAAGCCTTGTGTCTCCCGTCTCCGCGTTCTTCCCTTTACGGAAAAAACCTTCTCCTGTGGCGAGACTATCCGCAACCCAAGCGTCCCCAAATAGATGCCATGAGGCACGCTGGCTAATACGTTACACAGGCTCTTCGCCACCAGCTACCGAGCTAGATGGAATTCAGCCGCCTGGAAGAGGACTAGCGCTGGCTCCTTGATTCGGTGTTGGTTCTTCTGACCACCACCAGCAGCAGTAGCTAACAAAACGAGCCAAGGACTCGCGCGCCGATCGTTCCTTCTCATTCCTTGTCTTTGACCTCACCCCTCCTTACCAACGCAACACACTTGCACGCACTCACGTAACTCCACCACAGTCGGGGACTCAGAGCTTGCCCCGGGCGGGGCGGGTTTCAACAGGCGGGAGATATCTAGTAATGGAAAAGCCAGGCCGGATTTCCCTACAAGCAAAACAACGCAGTTGCTTGGGGGCCCCCGTTCACCACGGGGCCCGCGGTTTCGGATAATACGCATACCATATTTTTGGCTGTGAAATAATTGTTAATCAAGTAGTCTACTTTGTAACAAATGTACAATTTCAAAACATTTTTATTTAAAATGTATTTAATGTAAAAAATGTAACACAAGTAAAAATTTCCTATAAAATATCAGTTTTCATTTGCATCTGTACAGAAAGTACTTGTATTATTACTTTTTATTTAATTAAATATGGAGCATTTTTCGGGGGGGGGGGCAACACAAATTTTGTGCTTGGGTCCCGCACTACTTAAATCCGGCCCTGGAAAAAGCCCACAAACCGACTATGTTGACGGCGCCGAATTCTTCCTTTCGGCGAGAGACGACCACAGCCAATTCCAGCGATAAAAAACATACCCCACACTTCGGGACTAACGTCCTTAGCAGTCGACGCCCCAGGAATCATTTATCAATCAAGACGTAGAAAAATCACCACTGATTCCTCCCCCCTCTTCCCCTGGAACGGAGTCTGCCTGCGAGCGGCGGGTAGCGGCGTCTGGGTCGGCGGTGGGCTTGTAGCAGCGTCACTCGGCTGCCACCTTCCCGGAAGGGGCGTGTCCGCCAGACCCCCTCGCCTCGCCCTCGCCGCCTCAGGGGAAGGGGAGGAAGGGGCCCCAACTCCAATTCCCCACAAGCAGACAGACCGCCGCATCCTGCCCTGCTCGCCTGCCCCCCCCCCCCGCCCGCCACCGACGACGGTCTGGCCCGCCCCGCAGTTCTTCAAGGCCACTTCGTCGCTCAACCAAACATCGTGTTACTGCGCAGACACACTACGAAACTATCCTCCGTTCCCGATGTCAACAATTACAATCTCGTCGACTACGTCATTTGGAAAGCTCTTTTCTGCGGTTTCTTTCAGATGTGCAATAAACGCATGCAACTAACACCTGCCTGAAGAATTAATTTTGACGGTGCAAATTAAATACGTTTCATGAAATCCAAGGTAAAAAAAGTCAAAAAATACACTTTTTTTCCTGTAAATTAGTAGTTTAATTCGAACCAGGAATTCACAGATAAAAGGATAAACTGTTGTGTTATAACTACAACACTCGACGTAGTAATCATATTCATCAGGTAACAGTATCAACAGCTCACTACAAAAAAAGCACATAATACATGTACATTTTTTACAACACCTTGGCAAATGACATTAAACGATTAAATTTGATTCAAAAGTTTAAGTCCCAAGTAAAATCTTTTTTCTGCACAACTATTTCTATACAATTAGAGACTACACCGAGAATCCAAAAGGAAAGTAATATTAATTTTAAAAACTACATTTAATGTATTTTATACCATTTGGAATGTATAATTCAAAAGAATCTGTAAGAAGTATTGTACTTCAGTTTCTGGGACAATGACCCCATCTCGATCAGGTTTTCGTCCAGTTTCCCTGATCCTCGAGCAAATGCTGAGGTGGCCCCTTGTTTTGCTTCTGGACATAAATGGAACTTCAAACGAACTTCTCCCCACAGCACGTCACACACAGTTTTGAACTGATTTCGACGTAAATAAATAAATAAATAAACAAACCCTCCTCGGTCTTACCGATTTGCATTCATTCTTCGCCTTGCTTGCACATTTTGTCCGTCATTTGTTAATGTACCACTTACCGTCTTCTTACAATCCTTCACTATTAATCTCCATAACTTTCTCCGTTTCATAAACAGAAACGCGTCTCCATCCTCTTAGAGCATTTGTTACAAACTTGACATTACACAATTCAACTGCTTCGGTCCCGCAGAGATGGACCGAAGTCGATCCGTACCTGTTCAACCAGAAAGCTTATTTCACTGAGGGACTGCACTAGGCTGCTTAGAGCGAGGCAATTCGGGATCGGTAAGCAGAATAGCAAAAATTAGGGTTAGCGCCCGAATCCTAACAATGATGGAGATGGTTTCGTTTCGGTGCGTACGAAATATCTCGCGTGTGCCCAATTGTACCATCGTACAAGCATATCATTATACTTTTACGTCATTTGATAACTGCCCAGTAAAGTCAAGGTGTCAGTTGTGTGTAGTTGAGTGTCCGATGTTTGAGGAACAGCGTTAGAAGACCGGGAGGTCACAGTTCCTAGTACCAACGAAGGGAGAATTGCTACCTATTCCTTACAATATGCACGTGAGCAGCTGCGGTGACTCTTCGTTACTACATGCACTACGCATGTAGCTGCGTTGACTATTGTCAGCTAGAGCTGGCAGAACTGCAGAGGACGGTTCTTCTGATCCATTTATTATTTTATCCTATTTATTATATTACCAACCTATAATATTATTTGTAATAATTTCATCTATTATTATTGGTTCTATTGGCGGTTTAAATCAAACATCAACACGAAAAAGTATAACTTACTCATCCATCAATCACATTGGTTGAATATTATTAGGACTTATAATATCAGAAGACTTATGACAATTCTACTTCATTATCTACTCTATTTTATCAGCAAGAATTGTAATGATTTTTCATAATATATCATCTCAATTCATATCATTCATTATCACATCGCTGGCATGGAATATTCCGATCAATTTCATACCTCGCACAATGTGGAACGTGCCGACCGCCATCTTTCATTTCCTTCTGCCATCGCTCCCTTTCAGGGGACAGAGCAATGGGTTGATAGCCCATCGTCAGTGCCACGACATTTTCGGATTAACAACAAACGCGACAAAAACTCATTTAAAACGTTTCGTGTCTTCTTGACAAACTGAATTGTTGAGCCTCACAATTCAATATTCAACAAACGCGAATTTCTTAAGCAAAAATCCTTTTTTTAATGTTTAAAAAATTCGTTGTTTAGTGGTTAGAAAATGGAGGGAACCCCCAAAGAGGTTGATTCAGCTTCATAAAAGCCTACCCGCTTATTAATTTCAAGTTCCGATCGCTTCACACATTTTGGCAAAACTGTTAATTAAGTCTCGCCGACATACAAGTAGCGAGTTGTGTTTTTAGTTATAAAAACTCACGTCTTCTCGCAAAGCTTAGAGTCAACATTTCGCGCTCCCGACAGTCAAGACAGCGGAGTGGCCTAGTTTGAGAAACTTTAGCTCATTTCGTGACGAGGGCGTGGGGTTCTTGTCGTGAAGACGACAACGTGGGCATCGATTGAGCTAGCGAGCGTTTTGGCGGGCCAACCAACGCGATCATGAATCAATGCATGGTTTGCAAAAACATTTCATTAGGAACATAGTAATCTACTCTAGGCCATTCTCTTCCTACTGAAAACCACCCGATATTTATGAAACTACTAGACTCTATACAACTATTTGTACTATTGGACTCCACATTTATATTATACATTTACGCTCTTTTATCAGAAATATTTTTAAAAAAGAAGAAAAACTACATTGTTTCTTTTGCAAAATAACAAGAAACGAAAATCCGCAAACTGGTAGATTATTTTCGGTGCCATTTAAAAAAAGAACGAACGCGAAAAAATCACTGCCCTACCAAACCGTCCTTGATTCCCATAGATGCAGACACTCCTGAGTGCCTACGAAAGAGAAACCAGGGAGCTTCCTGGGTTGTAGTGACATCGGGCAGAGAGACGGAAGCGGGCACCCATCGGCTGTTCGAACAAACGTCGCCGTCATTCGCAGGGCGGACGCCAACCGCCCGGCGCTTGTCTCCGGCGCCCCCGCGAGGCGCTTCCGCGAGCGCTGGGAAAAGCGAAACCGATTTCCCCCCCTTGCGCTTCCCACGGCCCAATCTCTCTCTCTCACCTTCCTCCTCCACTAGCTCGCTCACTCACTCGGCCCGGTGGGGACGAGGGCGACAGCGCAAAAGTCCAACACAATATATATATATATATATATATATATATATATATATATATATATATATATATATATATATCGAGCGAAGTGAACCAAAGCGTAGATCGGGGTATCCGGGTCTATCCTCGGGCCGGGGTTTTTGTGGTTTCACTCGGCCACTAGGCGAATGCTAGGATGATTTCAAAAGCTCACGAACAGCTCCCACTACCACACAACACCTCTTACCATCATAATAATCCTTTCACTCCTCATTATCACCTAATAATAATAATAATAATAATAATAATAATAATATCCTATCCCCCCTAATTGCTATTCAAGGCCAACAACCTTGTCTTAACAGAGGGATGCAGCCGAATGACTGTTCCTCATAATTTCACACGTTGATCTCTCCAGGAAAGAATACAACTGGGCCTCGGAGAGAGAAATGTGTTGGATTGTCAGTAATGGCCAATACGCGAAAAATACACGAGGGTAATACATGTGGATAATATAGTTAATGATCACAGTGTACAAGTATGTTAATACACTCTCAATCTATTTTCGTCAGAAATTTAGAATTATAATAATTATAATATCTTTTGACCGGCAGTGCATATACACACAAGTAATAGTTTATGCAATTAGTTTATTTGTTAAGCTTTATTGCACGAGTACATGTTTTGAAAACGAGCGACTTAAGGAGCGAGTTTTTAAATTTCTACGAATGTAATGAATCAACATTATAAACGAGTTGCATACTATATGTTTTTTGTATAACAGCATTATACATTTATAAGAAAATCAATCTTAATTTTGCGAAACAACTTTCCTGTGACGACTCGGGTTTTTGACATCGTGCGAGTAAACGGTGGTCGGCTGTTCCGTTTAGCTCTACCTCCCCCCGATTCTCTCACTACGATTGGCTGAATGTGTGATGACGCAATCATTCGTGACATAAAATCTAATACGTCATCATTTGTGGCCGTAAAATGCCCGGTATTGAACGATTTCTTGCAACAGAAAAGGTTCTTTCATAATACTGGAATACAAAAAATATTATTACAGTATTCGCGAAGACCTTTCTTTACAATATATGATTGTGTTATTTGTACAACTATTTCATTTGTTCTTTAGCGGTGTGCGGGCTCCTTTTTGGAAAACCCTTCTGTGTTCCGCAGCATTTTTGTCGTTGCAGGCCACTAGTCTTAATTATATTTATCAGTAAAAATGTAACGATTAATAAACATTTTCATTTCCCTAAAAAACGAAAATGTTTGAGATGTGGCATTTTTTTTGTGGTCACCGACGACATGTATTCTCCTATCTTTTTTCCTTCTGCGGTTGAAATGGGAATGAAACCGGAGCCCTGGTGGGTTTAGCGTGGCTTCATTTGTTTTCGCTTTGCTTCCCGCGTGACCGCGTAGTGTTCGCCTCCGCAGCGTGAACAATACATTCTTCTAACAGAAGATGAAAGTTCACTGGAATTTATTTCCTCCCAGCAGGCGGCAAGAACGCGCTCCCCGCAATGCGCGCAAAAACTGTCTTTCCATACGTCATTCTCTCCTTTCCTTCAGACCATTACATTATTCCACGTTAACACTCGTTTACCAGTTTTGCATTTTCATTGGGATTCTCAGCGGTTTTTTTTTTTCAATCGACTTGAAGAAACAAATTTTAAGTTTCCATGCATCCCGATTATGGACTTCAGAATTACAAGTTCAGAGTCCCAAGACATTGAAGTTTCAAACTTGAATCAATCACAATTTTCGTCCAATTCACGATATTGCGAAGAAACAAACACACAACTGAAATAAATCGTCAAAGAAACACTATTCCCGGATAGTTTTGTCTGAACTGTTCGTTAACGTAGTTTAGAATTTCGTAATTTGGTGTGTGATCGACCTAACGAGAATTCTCGAATGAAGGTGTAAAATTCTCTTTTTAAAACGAATTCACTTCACTTTATTCGCAAAAACCTCGTATTTGTAAGAATGTGATAAAATGTGTTTTTTCTATTCCCATTGAATAGTTCGTTTACTTAATGACTGCAGCTGGTTTTTTATGATGTTCATTCTGCTTCATTCCAGAACAGGTTGTCGACCAATCACAATGATATTTACAAACGAAGTATTGGGATATTATTTTCTAAATTTTAATCTTCGTTAAAGTGAAAACGGCGGACATACATGAACGGGAACGGAACGGAACGATCGCGCACAGTGTGTGGCCCGTTGATAGGATACTGTTTGTTATAGTACGATTTATTTGGTCGTGCACTTGACGTAAATCAGCTGTTGCGGTTTTATCCAATCGGGAGGTTATATGTCGCTTTAGTGACGTCACAATGGGGACGTTCAAGCTTATTTACGTAACGTGCAATAGAATAAATTCTAGTGTAATGCCCTATTTTACGTGGCGAGACTGGGGCCCGCTCTTCCGTTTGGCATCGCAAATTTCGCTACGTTCCTTCCAGTATCCAGCGGAGAAAGAAAGTATTACTCTGACGACGAAACAGGCGATTTTGAATTTTGCTCAGAGGCATCTTTTCAGCTTGATCTTTTACATCCAGTAAATCTACAACATGGGACAGCCGGCATTACTTCCCCTCCGAAGGAAGGCATACGTACAATTTTATCGCCCTTAAAAATTCATGGCTACGGGTTCCAACGCCCGAACAGTCTGATATGCTAACCGTCAGACCACCTAAACATGCTGCTCCGACATTCGTCTGAAGGCGACCAGAAAAGCCACCAACCAGAACAGTAAGTGCACGAATGCGATTCCGGCACGCTCCTCAAACTCATGGTCAGACAACTCACCGGGTTCGAACCCGCGACCTTCCAATCACTGGTACTCTGGACGGCAACACGCTGTCTTTTTACCTTCTCATCTACGTACGAATATATGGGGTAGTATACGTAGTATAGAGAAAGATGTGTAAAGCTGCGGAAAATCGATTTCGAGATTTCCACGGAAATACGCCGAACCGTTTTGGGTACCGAAAACAAATTTCCAATAAAAATGTGCATACACGTCGAGAGTTTACCCTTATATAACATTCTTAAAGTCAAATTTCAATTCTAATATTAGGCATCCGAAAAATTGAGAAAACGAGGGGGAAAATGTGCTTTTGGTGCCAATAGATGATAGAAGACGATGGTGCAAACCCGAAAAGATATCACGGTGAGACGAGTTACGGAAAGTAACTCTTACAAGAAAGTATACTTTTAGTAGTTTTTTCGCGTTCGCCGCTAACGAAGTTGGCGAAGAGGGGCGCTGGGAAACGCTCCTGTTGTTCGCGCGGCATGCGAGCAGCGCTCTACATGCGGAAGGCGGGCACGCGGGCCGCGGGGGCGGGGGCGGTGGCCAATGAATGGGCGGGTCGCGCCGTGCCGGATGTACTTTCCTCGCCCCGCCTCCGCGCGCGCCATTCGTATCGACCTGCGCCCGCACCCGCCCCGCCCACTAGCGCCACAAGTCTACCGCCCCGACACACCCGGCTGCGCCGGTGCACAAGTGCGAAGCAAACCACACCGGCCGACTGGGGGGGGGTCACATGAGCGCACGCGGGAGCGGGGCAAGAGGCTGAAGCCAGGGCAAAAACTACAAGACAAAGAGGAAGAGAAAAAATAAAGAAGACAAGACGAAGAGAAGTGAAAAGAAGAAGGAAGAAGAGAAGTAAGAAGAGTAAGTGACAAGAAAGAAAGAAAGAAAGAAGAAAGAGAGTGAAAAAGAAAAGAAGTAACAGAAGAAGTGAAAGAAAGAAAGAGAGAAGTGAAAGAAAGAAAAGAAGAAGTGAAAGAAGAAAAGAGAAGTGAAAGAAAGAAGAGAAGTGAAAGAAAGAAAAGAGAAGTGAGAAAGAAAGAAATGAAGAAAGAAGAGAGTGAAAGAAAGAAAAGTGAGTGAAAGAAAAAGAAAGGAAGAAGAAAAGAAAGAAGAAAAAAAGAGAAGTAAGAAAGAAAGAGAAGTGAAGAAAAAAGAGAAGTGAGAAGGAAAGCCAGGAAAGAAAAGAGTGACAGAGAAGGAGTAAGAGAAGATGAGGGAGGAGAGATAGATAGTGAGAGGAGAGAAAGAGGATAGGATGAGTGAAGAGGAAGAGAAATGAGGAGAAGGATGAGTGAAGAGGAGAGACAAGGGAAAGGAGAGTGAAGAGGAAGAGAAAGAGGAGAAGGATGAAAGTGAAGAGAAGAGAAAGAGGAGAAGGCTAGCTGAAGAGGAAGAGAAAGAGGAGAAGGATAGAGTGAAGTGAGGAAGATAAAGGAGAGAAGGAAGAGTGAGAGAAGGAAGAGAAAGAGGAGAAGGATGAAGTGAAGAGCGACGAGAAAGAGGAGAAGGATGAGTGAAGAGGAAGGAGAAAAGAGGAGAGGATGAGTGAAGAGGAAAGAAAGAGGAGAAGATGAGTGAAGAGGAAAGAGAAAGAGAGAAGGCATGATGAAGAGGAAGAGAAAGAGGAGAAGGATGAGTGAAGAGGAAGAGAAAGAGGAGAAGGATGAGTGAAGAGGAAGAGAAAGAGAATAAGGATGAGTGAAGAGGAAGAGAAAGAGAATAAGGGTGAGGGAAGAGGAAGAGAAAGAGAATAAGGATGAGGGAAGAGGAAGAGAAAGAGAAGAAGGATGAGTGAAGAGGAAGAGGAAGAGAATAAGGATGAGTGAAGAGAGAAGAGAAAGAGGAGAAGGAAGAGAGAAGAGAAAGAGAAGAGGAGAAGAGGGAGCGAAGGAAACACTGTGGGGCAGGGATGGTGGTGATGAGTACGGCAGGGAGGGTGCGGCGCCCTTGAACATTTTGCAAGGGGCTCCGTAGCTTTACGTAATAAAAAAGATATTTATGAGTATTACGAGTTAGTGGAATTGAGTGTAAGTAGTTATGAGTATTTAGTATTAATAGTTATTAAGCGTTATAAGGCTTCTAATGATCCAGAAACACTATCGCCCGAAATCATTAGAACTAGTTAACATCCGTGATACATACATTTTACTTTTCTACCTAATTTTAATGATAAATTTTACTCCAGATGTTAACTTGACTCGGCTTATCTTATCATATCTCCCTCCATAAGCGAACATGTTCCCTCGTAATCACAATTCTCTCGGTCCAGGTAAGTTAAGCATTGTACATTGCGCTCAATATCGAAGGCAATAACAAGCAACAACGTAACAGTAAAAAATAAAAAGTAAACATTTTCCTTAATACGTTCCATCCCAGATTTTCCCCTATTTCAATTTGGTAATTTGGGAAATTCTTATTTTGAAGAACAGGCTCCGCAAGACTTCTTGCATCCGTGTAAATGTCTTAAGATAACTAATCACTTGAAATTGTATCACTAAAGTTGTAACTTCATCTTCCTTGTAACACATTTTATTCATTCACTAGTAAGAAGTCATACGAGCGAAAAACGTAATAAAAAAAAGCCCTGAAATGAAGATATTTGCTTTGCTTTGCGCACGCCTACGAATGTCACGAAGTTACTGATTGCTTACTAGTGATTCCGGGCGCGTCAACTGCTAAGGTCATTAGTCTCGTAAATGTAGTGAATGTTTTTCCTCGGGAGGTGGCGGTGATCGTCACAAGCTGGATAGAGAGACCTACTGTCGGCTAGCAGGATTTTCCTTAACAGGTATCTCCCATTAGCGGGATACCACCCTAATCGGGACAAGCTCTAAGCTCCCGACCGGTCTCCCGGCATGTGGTAGCGTAGAGCATATTAGTCTAAGTGTATGTGTAAGAAAGGGGTGAGGATAGTACACGGAAGAAGGGGGAAATATCGTGGGCGATCCGTGGCCCGTTTGTTAGGGTACTGCTCCGACATTCCCCTGGTTCTGATCGGAGAAAACACGGAAAACTGCCGATCAGAGCAGCCGGCCTCTAGAATTCTTCTTCAGACAGCGACAGTGAATTCGACGTTGCTATCTAGCTAGTGTGGAAAATCCTGCCACCGTCGGAACTCGAACCTAGGACCTCCCGGGTAGAGACACTGTAGCGTTGATGCCCTGAGCCACCTCTCCCGATCGAAGCCGTCATATCGACAGTTTTTTAATCGGCAGAAATCTTGCGAAAACTAAGACTGAACGTTATTCGGGCGAAAAGAGAGCGTTGGAAAAGGGCATCATGAGCAAGGTGTCCGGTCATTCAAACAAATTCCCCTGACCTTTTCCGGGTTTCACTTACAAGATTTGTAGAGTATTTCGCAGTATTTAAAGGAAATATTTAAGCTGCTGTGAAACTACTTTATCATGGTAAAATCAGAGAGCTGACAAAGTCAAAAAAGAAAGAAAGAGAAGTCTTCTCTCTTTTCTTTCTCTCTCTCTCGTCTTTCTCTCTCTCTCTTTCTCTCTCTCTTTCTCTCTCTTTCTCTTCTTTCTCTCATCTCTCTTTCTCTCTCTCTCTTTCTCTCTTTTCTTTCTCTCTCTCTTTTCTTTCTCTCTTCTTTCTCTCTCTCTCTCTCCTTCTTTCTCTCTCTCTTCTTTCTCTCTCTCTCTTCCTCTCTCTCTCTTCTCTTTCTTTTCTCTCTCTCTTTCTCTCTCTCTTTCTTTCTCTCTCTCTTCTTTCTCTTCTCTCTCTCTTTCTTTTCTCTCTCTCTTTCTTCTCTCTCTCTCTCTTTCTTTCTCTCTCTCTTTCTTTCTCTCTCTCTCTTTCTTTTTCTCTCTCTCTCTTTCTTTCTCTCTCTCTCTCTTCTTTCTCTCTCTCTCTCTTTCTTTCTCTCTATCTCGCTCTCTCTCTTTCCTGTTTCTCTTTCT
>BOPP01000211.1:806737-831822 GCA_017312745.1 Gryllus bimaculatus
AGAGAGAGAGAGAGAAAGAGAGAGAGCAAAATGTTTTTTGAATATCTACTTTTACAGCCATCTCAAAATTTTCTGGTTTCTAATCATTCTTTCGAAAAATTTCCTGACTTTCCCCCGACGTTTCCTCAGCAACGAAATTCCGTCATCCCCCCCTTCGGTTTTCCACGTTTTTCAAAAAGTGGCCACCCTGTAGCGTCGCAATCGTCAGCAATGCTAAGGGCAGACATGGGTCATCTGACCTTTCGTCAACTCCTCAGAAATTAATTTTATTCTGAACAACAACTTTTATTATTTCTGTTTAAGACATCCAGTTCTTATTTATATGTTTAGAAACTATCCACAGCTTCACTACTATGCTAGCTATCGTGGATCGGCTATAAGAAGGTCTGCATACTTTGACCACTCACGGCTTCTAGTGGTTTATTTTTCAATCCCCAACAACGTCTCCTGTTGCTAGGCTACAGTTACAAACCACGATGTTGCAAGCCTGACGAAGCAACTGTGGCAAGCAGAGAAGCTCATAAAAGTAAAAGTACAAGAGAAAGTTTCTCGCGTCGTCAGATCCTCAGCACCCACGCTGAGGGAGATGGCCCAGAGCGCGAGTCGGGCATCGACTTCCGCACTCTCCTCCGGCGTGGGAACCAGCGGCGCTAAAACAGCATGTGCTTTCTCGCCCGTAATTTCACGCGAAATTACGCAAAAAGTACTCATAGTTTCGAAAAATTGAACGTCCCCTAATTTCAAAATCGATTTTTAAGAAACAATTTCATTAATTCATTATTTTCATATTTGTAGTTATAGGAAGACGACAATTTTTTTCTCTTTTTTTTGAATTTTTGCAATTTTCGAAAAATCAGGATTTTCCACGATCATGAGACCTGCACCAGCCGCTTAAACTGCCGTCACACTATCCAAAAACAAAATTTAACCAAAAACAATGGAATATTTGGAATTTTGAAAATGTCCCAGGGGCTTCATGTAAAAAGCCCCCTCTTCCAATTAAAATATCGGTTTCAAATTCAAGGGGCCGCAACATTAGCTAGATTGATTGGGAAATATCAATTTTGGAGAAAATCGGCTGAACGGTTTATCCACCAGCGTTGTTCACAGACGAACGGACTGACATTTTTACTGCCATTCGATTTATCGGTATCAAGGACCCACGAAACTGGCTACACCATGTGTCAGAGAATTTTTATTTCTAAATTTAGCAACTGGATTTATATACACGTTTTCGTTACCTGGGCCCTGCAATAAAATCTCTCTATCGAAAATTCGACATGACTTTCTGCCTACTCCGAAGCGAGAGTGTAAAATAACACAGCCAGATCTTCCGTAGCGCGATGTACAAGGGGAGAACATCCATAACACGGCGAGAATCGAGCCGGCCTCCCTTCACTCACAGGCTCTGTCAGACACACCATGCCCCTCGGCTCGTAAATCAATCCGCAATAAATTACACTACCGTACCTGTGCTGGAACTCTCGCGTGTTGTAACGACCCTTGTCCCTCCCCGTGTAAAGAGAAAGATATATTTTCGTCAAAGGGCAGTTTAAAGGAATTCCCTGCCCTTTCTCACTCTCTCCAACTCACCCTCCCCACAAACCGTTAATGCCTTATTTCACGAGGCGAGACTTTACGAGGAGATATTTGTAGGGCGACGAAGCAGGCGACTTTGAATTTAGCTTAGAGGCTTCTTTTAGGCTTCAGGTTTTTTTTTTTTATTTTTTTTTTATACATGCAGCAAATCTACTACATGGGGCAGACGGCTTTACTTCCCCTACGAAGAGGAAGAATTGAAATTAAAAGAAGTACGAAGAATTTTTTGCCCTTAAGAATCCACGGCTTCCATAGGGTTTGAATCCACAAACTGGGGTACAACAGCCCGATACGCTGACCACTATACCAACAAATCCGGTACCCAGAGAGCCCAGGAGAGACGATAACCCCCCCACACACACACACACAAACCGAAGATCCCAAATTATCTCGCTGTGAAGATAATTGCGAGATGTACACAACTTGAGGCCTCCGGCGTCAAAAACTGAATATTAAGACCATTGAACGCACAGTTTTTGAGTTACGCAAGATCGATATCAAGAAAGAGACTTTAAAGGACTGTTTTGCGATTGCATTGGCTCCTGCCTAATTTACACGCGTTTTCCAACAACTACAGGTATTTAAAAAGACAAAGAGCAATTCTTTTCTTCTCCGCATACATTGGTTAGGTGTGAGAAAAGAAAAAACATAGAACATGCAGAACCACAGAAATACGTAGGTGATTTGGAGACGCCGTTTTGATCAGACACTCCATTGGCGCGACGCCCGCGACCTCGTTTCCAGACATGTTCCTTTCATCTCGCGACTCCACAGAGCACCACCACTGAACGTTGCTCGAGGCGTCACGGGGCCGACGAAGACCTCTCGGCGCGAAACCCGGCTGGAAGGAGACGGCGTTCTCCGACGGAACACGGCCTCGTCAAACGGCGGTTACCTGCGTTTGCAACCCCCCACCCCCTCCCCCTTCAGAGCCTCGTCGCGGCAGAGCTCCCGCAACCTACGGTGCACAGCCTGCCCTCCTTTGTATCTTATGGGTGCTCTTGGGGCAACGAGCAATGCTCCCGGATTTACATAGAGCGTCGCACAGATTGTCGAATTGTGAGATTGCACAGAGCGTCGAATTTCCCAGTATTATTTGTTGGAATTGGTATACTTCTAAGAATCAGATGAACGAGCTATTTTGCAATAGGATCCGCTACTTCACTCTTCAAGGAGTGATTCGGTCCACGTAGAAAGAAAATAGTGTGCAAACAAATCACAGACTTCTCGCCACTCGTTTTTATTTCTATTGCGTCTGGCCCTCTATAATTTGGCGTCTAAAGACACTTTTTAAAGATAGTTTAGGCGCTAAGAGTTGTTCACAGATGGGGACTGGGAAATCAGTTCGTCTGATTGGAAGGTCCTGGGTTCAAGTTCCGACGGTGGCAGGAGCGTCGACACTAGCTATACCTAGGTCGAGTTCTGTCGCTGTCTGACGGACAATTCGATCGGCCGGTTGCTCTGATCGGTAGTTTTCCGCGTTTTGACCGACTAACACCAGGCGAATGACGAAGCAGTACCCTAACAAACAAGACAGGGACAGCGCGCGACCTTTCCTTCCTTTTTATCGTCACCCATTTACTCTCTTTTTATCCTTCTTATCGTCACCCAATTACGTACACAGATGAACACTTACACGCACTACACTACCGCAAACGCAGGGAGACCGGCTGGAAGCTCAGAGCTTGTCCCTGCTGGGGCGGTGCTCCTGGGAAAGACCGGGGAATGATTACCGCCACCTCAAAGATAACCGTCTCCAGCAAAAGCATACACTACACTTAAGGCACTAATGCTCTTAGTTGATGTGCCCGGAATCGCCAAACAATCACAGATAGACAGTTTTGAAGAAGAAAAAAAATTAGGCATCAAGGGACACTAAAATGAGTTTTTCCGATGAAATCTCAAATCAATTTCCGGCAACATACATTTTTCCACTCATATGCGTACGAGCATGAATACGAAAAAGTAAAATATAACTCAAAACTATGTTTTATTACGTCTGGTCTTATAAATCTAATGCATATCAGTAACGCGTATGCACGAGTACTGTATGTGGGTACGCGCCGGGGCAGTTCGTTATGCTTGGCTTTACATCAGCAATACTTCCCTCAATATCTGTTCAGCAAATTGTTTCGCTTTCTTGCGTCATCTTTACACTGACAAGAGCAACGAGGCAATAGATGCCAGAAAATCTGAACAAATCTTCTTCCGCAAGATATTGCCGATCGCTTTACATTAGGACATTGTTCGCTGTTTGAACGGCGCGAGAAAAGGCATGAATTTAATAGTGATACCTCACTTCCCACATACTAGTGGAAGGCAAAGATGGCGAGTTTGCGTACCTTATATGCTAAATAGGAGATGAAGTAACACCGACATTTGGAACATGTGACTGAATTTTAAGAACGGAAAAGGGCTTTGCGAATTAGTAGAAGTTGTCTAATATTTTCATAAAACAAAAAATATTTCGTGATTCGATCCCGTGGGAGCAAAGCAATTTTCTTTTATTAAAAAGTGCTATTACTAATTCGCCAAAAGTTTTAAAATATCCATTTCCCACAACTATGTATTATAACAATCATAAATTTTTAGATAATTAGATTAATATCTTAATAATTTTAACGTTAAAAAATAATAATCACGGCATCTTGCTGAATCAAAATGTGAACATTGATAATCAATCACAGAGAATATTACTACATTCCTTTCGTAAACCTTTTTCAAACATCATTTTACAAAAAATGCATATAAAATAAAATATACTTCTATGTACTAAGTACGAATTCCTGCGCAATGACCGTGTCATCATTGCCTTCTCCAGCAATATCTTGCTCAGAATTCAATCCAATTCTAGTCCCAGCAACAACCGCAATATCTTTCCGGGTGAAACACAGGTTTACATTATGACCGGAATATCTAGCAAGAATATGTCAACATCAGAAATATTTATGCCGCAATGTTTAACATTGTAACTTTTCTTGGGAAAGAATATTGCTCTTCCATTTCTTGCTTTTAGCACGGAGCCGACTCGGACCCTCGTCCAGCTCACGACCCAGCTGCCCGCCCGGCCACGGCCGCTCTCCCGCGGCGCCCGCCAGTACTTTGACCCACGACACAGGTCCACTTTTTTTTTTTTTTTTTTTTTTTTTTTTTTTTTTTTTTTTAACGCAAAACATCGATGTATTAATATCATTTATTCAAGCAGATGTCCCCCAAACACCGGTTATTCAATCGACTTCTTTTTAAACATCATGTTTAGAGATCGTTGTTTTAACTTCGTGATATTTTATTTTGAATTAAAATATAATAATAATAATAATAATAATAATAATAATAATAATAATAATGGCCCCGTGGCACAGACGGTTGCGGCAGCCGTTGTCTGCGCCGAGGAGGCTGCAGGTTCGAGTCCCGCGTTCGAATAACCGGATTTGTGATTGTCCCTTCCCCCCTCCTCCTCCTCATCATCCTCATAATTCATAGTTCAAGGCGTAACGACTTTATCTTAGCAAGGGATACAGCCGAAAAGCTGATCCCCTAATTACACACGTTAATCGTTCTCCAGAACAGAATACGACTGGGCCTCGGAAGAGAACGTTGAGAACAGTAATATGCAAATAATAATAATAATAATAATAATAATAATAATAAATAATTTCCCCATATACTTAATTTAAACGTTCTTCAGACCAATCTCACCAAGAGCAAAAAATAAATTAGTTGAATTTTTGTTAATAAATGTAGTGTATTATTTTTGTTTTCCAACAAAATAATAAACGTTCGCAAATTCTTCTGAATTTTGTTTTCACTATGTTTTGTCCCTTAAATCTCAATTATAAATTAATAAACTTGACAATCGCCCTCCCCAGCATGTGAACACTGATGTTGAGGTTACTAAACCAGTGGTGTGGGGGTTACTAAAATAGTTTCAGAAACATCAATGGTTCTGGACCGATGTATTTTGAACATCGATCATTGTTTCGAAATATGGGCCTCTCATCCCAGATGTCAGTCGGGCGCTCCGGAAGAACGCAGCGGTACATCAAGGACGAGAAAACCCTCCGTACGCCTTCCTACGGAGAGGGAAGTAAAGCTGTCCGTCCCTTGATGTAGATTTACCGCGTTGTCAACGATCCCGAAGCCTCTGAACTAAATTCTAATCACACGTTTCGTCCCTGAATCACACTTTCTGTTGCTGCTAGACGGCGAAAGGAACGTAACGCAATGTGCGTCATCATGCGCAAGAGCAGGCCTGATTGCTTGAGCCTCTCCACCTTAAAAAAAAAAGGCTTCACTGAACTGAACCTATTAGAAGGCTCTCACAGACATCCTCGGTACTGGCCAAACCTATGGCCCACGAGAGAGCGAGATAAAGAACAGAAAGAATGAAGGAAAAAGAAAGAAATTAGTAGTGGAGTGGAGTGGAGTGGTAAAACTTTGCACAGACTTTTTGGAACTTTTTTTTAAGTTACGTCAAAAACATTATTTTATTCAAGCCTGTATCAACCGTTTAACAGCTTGATCGTTTGAGAATGGGATGATATCCACAAACGGCAAACATAAAGCACTCACTATTCTTGGAATGAATACCTTTTCAGGGCATCAGGGACGAAAATTTTCGTTAAAATCTCAGTCTATTTTTTATGAATCATGTATACTACGCAACCAAGAGCGTAATAGGCGTTTTCGTTGCGAGTTTGGAAAAGGATGTGTACTACAGGTCCGAAAGTTTATAACTATTACTGGCACGACAACAAATATTGTAATACATGTACGTAATACATAAATTATAAGATTTTGAATCAATAATGTCAAACGTCATTATTTACTTTACACATTATATAAAACAAGCTATTGGCTAGTTGGGATCGAACTCTGAAGTTTTAAAGAGGTATAAGAATTGTTTGCGGAAAAAAAAAACTCCTTATTATGTCAATACCTGTTCAACACAACTACTTCGCAGCGATTTCGTATTTGAAAACTAAACATTGCACATTTTCACCCACAGCGGAGACTTTTTAAAATTATTTGATGGCTGGTACAGGACATAACAAACCGACACATATTTGTACTAGGGTCGTTCAATATACTTCTGTAATACCTAACAAGAAAAACTATTTAAACAATAAATACCATTTCTTGTTAGAAATGTACTCCTACACAATCTTTGGCATCAACTTTTTTAACGAACGCCGGTCATTAAAGAGTGGATTTTCCTTTCTCTGGTTGCGTTAAGTGGACAATAGATGCGCAGTATTGCGAAAAGCAATTATCTGGTTCATATTTACAGATTTTGTATGTTAAAGTGAAAATAACATTTGTGCCATGTTAATAATATATTGATGAGAAGGCCATACCTGTGCGTTTCCCAATCCCCTTTAACACTCATCAGCATTACGGCTATAAAGGCAACAAATTTACTCACAATACGAGAAAACAAGCAATGCATCACGCGCGAGAAAAATTCCACGACAATGTCGTTCGTTTTTTTTCCCTTTTCTTTCGAGCAGCAGCAAATTTCTCCGCTTTCGCACGATTCCCACACTTTCCCTGTCGGTTGGCCACCCTGCTGAACGTCATTCGACGCTGCTGCGGAGGCGGGGGCGGGGGCGGCGGCCTGGAAGCCCCACAGAAACAACCGGCAGCGAAATTCGACATCCAACGCAACCGCTGCGCAACCAGAGCCAGCGGAGGGCTCCGGGCTCAACAGACGATTGATTGCATCGGTAGTACGACTTCTTCCCCGCAATTTAATCAGCGGGGTTCAATGGGTACGCCCGCGGCCTTCTACCTCCCATATAACGCGGTGGGGACCATGACAGTGGCGCGCACTGCTGCATCAACTTCTTACACCAACTAAAATACGATCTGCTATTACTCGCGCAACTTTTCTTGAACGATGACCTTGATCCCCCTCCCTTGTGCAATAAACAGTTGAAGGCAAAAGCTCGCAGTGGGCACTGATGACAACCTTCCAAGCATTAAAACTTCGTTGGCGCGAAACAGAAGCTAGTCAAAGCCAGTTGCTTTCGTAGTGCAGAACCCCCGTTCAGGTTTATTGTCAATATCGAAAGAAATGGCTGGGTCAGGTCCAGGTCATTCATGGGAGTCACGTAAAACTCCCGAAAAAGTTAAACACAAGATGCAGTTTTGACGTTCATTTCACAGACGTTGGCGTTACTTAAAATACTCTAGTGACCGACTTTATAACTAATGTCCCCACTCCACGCAAAATCGTCAATCCATCGTTCAAGAAAAGTTGCCCGAGTAATACCAACGTTATTTAAAACGCGCGTGGGTTCTCGGGACGCAAACACACGCGCTTGATACAAGAGATCGCGCCGCTGTTCGCGCTATCTTTTCTTTCATGCGTGTATTATTATGAATAAATGAATTTTAGAAGATAAACACATAGTATTTAACTTCTTTTGTAATTTATTTCAGAAATCGCTCATAATCAAAGTGTATTCGTATTCCTTGACCTATTTTTATGTGGGAAAGTTGGCGAGCCTTACCAGCAGCTGTATCCGGCGACACTAGCGCATCCTATTGTAGCAACCTCTAGCTTTGTCCCCAATTTTGATGGAGAGTTGCCGGGCCCTGGGTATGCCCCTGCCGCAGACTATAATTTTACGTCTACGAGGGCTTTCTACACCTAATCTACACGACTCCTTTTACGTGTAGACTATTTATTTTTTCACATCAAACAACCCAAACAAGTTTGTACTTAGTAGTAATAGTAGAAGCATGTTGAAATGTACCATTAAAACAGTTGTTTTCGATTCAGTAAGTCAAACAAAATACACCGTTCCGAATGAAGAAATCACAACCTTCGTCACCGTCTCAAGGAACCAGTAGGAACTTGTTTCCACATGCACATCAGACAACTATGCCCCCGCCTCTTTCCCTCCACGTGCAGTGTCACCAACATCTTTGCAAGCAAGAGAGGCGGACCCAGTAAGTATTTCTGAGGAAAAAGGTAATTCCAGTCATGACTGTCAACCGCTCCGTATTTTTTTAAGCAAAAAAAATTTAAGTTGAAATTAACAAAATATTTTAAAATTAAAAAAAAATTCGTATTAGTAGGACTCCTTTGGATGTGATCCAATCAATTTGTAGTATTGCTTCAGATAAATTGAGTATAATTATAAATAATTTTTGGCTTTGGGGTAGATCATGGCCCTCATAGATTCGCCCCTACCCCACAAAAACGATTACCGTTGTCTTCATAGCTTACTTTTTTGTACGTAAAAAGCGTTTACGCGTAGATGTAGACTATGGTTCTTTACGCGTCACGCACATCACTGCCAGCAGGCTGACATTCAACCGAAAATCAGCAAAGCATGGAAGTTCCTATGGTCAATCATCGGTTGTTTGAAAAAATACTTCGTTGATTTATTTACCAGAGATTAAATGGCAATTATCGAATATATTCAGGACAACGCATTTCTTATAATGCGAGGATTGTGCAGGGCGGTTCAAATTAAGGAAGAATAGTGGGAAGTTCTGTACTTTACATCTTTGGCCTCTTAAGAGCGGTTGAACAACCCCAAAAAAATGTCAAAAGTAAACGGTTCGGGAAATAGGTTTACTCAAAATCTGAGCAACTGCAATCGTTTGAAACGAACAACAGCCATTTTTCTTTAGAGACTGTGTCAGACGCTTGGCAAAGAAACGTGATGTAATGTTTAAATACAGATATTGCGTTTGTCTTAAAAGTATTTCTATTTATACTATTTGTTCTGTGACCGTAATGCCATTTACATTACTGTATTACATTAACGAACTAACGGAAGTACTCACTAAATATTTCGCTTAATCACCTTTTGGATAAACAACTACAACAGAAAACAAAGGAAGTGCATCTCTAGAACCGCAAGAACTCTTTGATAAACGCTTTATTATTAGTGTACAGCAATCGTAATCAAATTGTAAATACAAATTAAATAAAAAATATCAACATTATAACGGTCTGTAAATAAATATTTAATGACATGATATTGTATACAAATACATATTTTAAACAAACGTTATGTAACAATTTCATTTGTAACATTTCTGGTCCCAGTGGGCTGAAGCACTCACCCCTTGGAGCCGCCCCTGGGCGAAAATAACTCGGTAACTTTGTACCGAAAATAACCAAAGCGGCGGAGGTGGCGATGTTTAGAGGCGCCTGTCCCAGGCCTCCACCACCCCGACGCCGGTGGCGCAGCGGAGGACATTTCTCGCGCCAGACTTGACTTCAGCCTGTTTTACATTATCATTTTTTCATCATTTTTCGACGGTACAGAAAAAGAGAGATCAGACTGTATGTAATTTATACGAAAAAATGACGCATGCTTCATTTTTCGGTAAAGATTTCATCCAGTTTGACTACCGCGCTCCTGGCGGCACTTTACGGGACTTTCTCTGGTTTGTTGTGTGTGTGAAGCGATATGTTCATTTGGTAGCTGCGTGAGAGCATTCTGATGTGTTGAACTGTAATGTGGAGTGGTTATGTAGTGAGAAATAAATTATGTACTGTATTCTAATATTGCCGCATCCGTGTTCGGCCTAAATATAACCTAACTTATCTTTTTACCACAGATGCGATTGTTCAAATGTTTGACTTCACCAATAATGCGGCGTCCGGAGGAAGTATTTTCTTCATGATTACGTACAAGTACGTAAAATGACTAATTGTAAAACGCTGGAATCACTCTCTCCTCCAGTTTCGGGCACCGAAGGCATACTGCGTAGAACACGAAGTCCTTTCCCATCCAATTACTTAGCAGAAAAATTATGAAAAAAAGATGCAAAATAACCGTGTAAAACAGGTCTAGAAGAACTTAGCCCTGTCCCACGAAAACGGACGGATTAAACCTTCGAGACGTCGCACGATGAACAACATATCTCCAGAAGAAATACTGAACACAAGTAATAATCGATCGGAACTATAACTTTTGCAATTTAAAACAAAAGCTACAATAGCACATACTTTCTCGCATTATTTGTAACTTTTCCAATTTTCAAAATTTCAGTAGATTTAAGAATATAGGACCTCTGCATTTTTTTTCAAAACGTACTTCGCATTATCCGGCAAAAACATCTCAGGCGTTTGGAGGAAAGAAGTTTATTAAATTGGCTTTATTTTACGCGAGAATTACGCAAAAATATTTCGGTTTTGAAAAACGTGTACATAATCGTTATATGACGATTATTTAAAAAAAAAAACTTTATTAACGAAAAATCTATCTTCAATAGTTTTTGTAGAAAGGGCGAAAAACTATTGGACATTTGAATTTTTGAAAATTCATCGAAAATAAGACCTTGCCATTTATAAGCATTTCCCCCATTCGAGGAAACAATTGGAATTGAGAATATTTTGAAAAACTAGGAGGTTTCATGTAAAGTACCGCCAAAATCAAAATATCCAAATATCCATTCAATTTCAAAAGGGGTTCGAACATCAGCCAGATCGATCTGGGAATAGCAATTCTGACGGAGATCCTGTCTAGTTTAACTGTTATCATTGTTCACAAACAGACTGATTGGACGGACAGACGGATGGCTGACTGAGCGGATAGACGGACATTTTGCAGAAAAAAAACAATTTCGGTATCAAGTTCCTACGAAACGTGGGTTCTGACTACATAACGTAGTAAAGCAAGTGATTTACTACACAGAGAAGCAAGAATAATCCATTTTCGATATAAGTAACTAACAACATGAGTTTCTCGGTCGAAAAATCACCTTTTTCAGCTGTGCTGTTTTCAGCTTTGCAATACTTTCTCTATATTATACGCAGCTGTAGGCGAGGAAGTAAAATTAATACTGTCATAATAAATAATAAAAATGTGAACCCTGCAAACGTTCTTAATGGGTCCCAACATTGAATGACCAGCCTTTGCGTTATACAGTATTTGTTAAAACATTTTTTTAAAAGGTAGATTTTTTTAACTACTAGGTCATACAGCCACCACTGTAATTTACCATTGGTTTATGAACTTGTAGCGGTAACATAGAGGAACTCTCATACTTTATACGAACACACACACACATCCATGCCCCGGCCAGGTTTCGAACCTAAGGGCATGGCATCAGGCTTCCATGCAGCTACGGCCGTCAGTCTTTAGCTACCTGGCTATTCCTGAACCGGCGTTAAAACAGTTACAGGGCTTCGAATGATTAAATATCGACGACTCATTTCATTGTATATAATTTCGAATTTTGTACTCGGTTTCTGACTCCCATGCGTGCCACAGAGGGAGTGTACACCAAACAGAAAAGAAAAAAAAAAAAAAAAAACACACACACACACACACACACACAACCCACCACCCTTAAAGCGGGTCTCAATTTATAGAACCCCGCTTTGGAAATACAAGGCGAACGCTGTCTGTCCCCGCACGTTCCCCAAAAATACTGCTCGAACGTTTCCGTCCACCCAAGTTTCCCCAAACACTGAAACGTGTGAAATAGAAACCTAACGATAGACTGATAGATAGATACTCGTACTTGAAAAATGTCAAAACATGTTTGTACCAGTGCAATAATAGTTAATTAATCTACTGCACTAATGCAATTAAGACATATTTCCAAGGGGAGAGGAGCAAGGCGTTTGTGCGCCAGGGAGAACGCACCGCGTCGTAACGGGCAAGCGCGGTGGCGGAGCGGCACTGCGCTATGCGTCACCACACGCCCTTCATTGTACGCTCCCCCCCGTTGCACCTCCCACAAACCTCTCCCCCCATCTCCACCGCGCATGCACAATACACCACATCACCGTGAACCGACTTCGCTCTCACGGGAAGCCGCCACTCTCCGCCGCCCCTAAACCCGCGGCGCGCTGGTGCTGCGCGAGTCGCCCACAGAATGGAAGAACGAACGCATTAACGGCGTCGCGCCGCGCACGGTGAATGGGTAAGCCTTTCCTCGAACACGTCTCCCTCACTTTTCATGCTTTTACAACGCGCTTTTTTTTCTTCCACTGACAAGATTCGCACAGTATCTCAACTATTACTTCACTTCATTATTTAAGCATTTTAAATTAAAGCAAGTCTACAGCAATTCGTCAGATCTGATTGAGATGTGATGAAGTACAAATTAAAAAACAAAAATTACAAGTAACTAGTGGGGCTACAGATGGAACAGACTTTCCCATATTAGTTTTCTATATCCTGTGGTCTCGGCTAGCTATACGAACTTGCCACATACTCTTGCCCACTACTATCGTCACCCAAGTACATTTTTTAAAAACACTTTTCATAATTTTTCGGTTTCTGAATAGTAGAACGGAAATATTATTTCAAGAATATTAAAGAACCCAAAACGTGCATTTCCGTTGAAAACTCAAAATCTATTTTCCGCAGCATTACATAACTTTCCATATACCACGTGTATTACTCAGTACATACATAAGTATACGGGAAAGTAAACATTGAGTAACTATCCCTATATATTATTGTTATTTACCCGTCTCAATTTTTTCTCCGACTTTTCCAGAGCACAAAAATGACCTGCCTGCCCCCCCCCCCTCAAGATTTTCCAGAACGTTCAGGGGAACCGACAACCAACCTACAGGACTTATATGCCCCATCCACGTACATCCCACCAAAAAGGTACTGCTGGAACAGGCTCTAAGCTTGTTACTGGTTTCCCAACACGTGCGGAAGTGTGGTGCATGTTAGTGTAAGTAGGGAGTGAGGATAGGACAAGGAAGAGGAAAGAAAGATCGCGCGCGGTCCGAGGCCCGTTCGTTGGGCATTCGACCGGGATGGATCTGGAGAAACCACGATCAGAGACGCCGGCCGCCAGAATTCTCCTCCAGACAGTGGCTGAACACCACCTCCACTGCGATTTTCGCAACTCTGCTCGAGGCAGATATCAGCTGTTAATAGTTTCATCCAAACGGGAGATTGAACGACACCATAGTGGCATCACTGAGCCCTAAGACACCTCCCTGTATATGTTTATAGATATTAGGGAGGCGTCAACCACGAAAACTAATTCCGAAGAAATCTTATCCGACGGGTATCGTGAGTGAAGCAGTCTTGAAAATTAATTATATGTTATGGCACAGATTATTGCTTCCGTCTGAAAGAGCCAATTCACTTTCAAGAATGTTTAGAGTCTCCCCTTTACCCGCACCCTCAAAGTCATCTACGAAAGCCTACTTTTTCCTGATCGACTAGACTCATAGATAGATACGAGACCAGCGAGACAATCACTTTCGAAAAGCAAAGTCAAACCATGAGAGGGATGATAGATTATTGATAGGCATGTTCAAATTAATTTTTTATTGCCGGTTGTCAGCGTGTCATACCGTTTCGGTGTCACTAAATAAACGCAATACGCCTTTAAAGATGTCTTTTCATCTTTTTTTTAAATGTAACATGCGAATGTTTCTCATTGCAGGTCAGGAGCACGATTAATTATCACGATGAAATGGTGATTTAAAGTGTTTTCTAAGGCGTAATTGCAATGCTAAAATATATTCTGCCCGATTCTCCGTATTATACGTACGTACGTATAAGGGAAAGTAAAAATATACGTGGTACACTCCGTACGTTTTGGAACTAATTTTTGTAGCCGTCCGATTAATTCATCGAGTTAATAACTTCTGAACTACGAAGTTCGAACCGCTAGTTACGTCGACAAGCAAAAAACATAGCCGTCCTCTTTTAAGACAACGGACGATTGATAAAACCCATTATTGTTGTTGCGTGCGATTCACAAGATGTGACGAGAAGAATAGCAGTTCGCAATTAAACTTTGCTGCAAAACAAAAAATTCACCAACACAGACATTTGAAGTGCTTTAGAACCTTTTCACCTTTAACGATTTTGACTCGCTGCACTAAAATTGATTAATTAGCCAGCAATGGAAGACCGGTTCTTTGCTGAAATGCAAGTCTTGAAGTTTGATCACTCACCTTAAACACCAAATTTGTCATCTACGAAAAGTTTCCTTTTTTTTCTTTTTTTTTAAGCAGAAAACGCAGAAAGAATTTAAAATTTGATTGAGGACAATCAGAAGCCCAACAAGCGGAGCAGACAAACTCGAAAGCAATTCCGAATGAAGTCTTCCCAGGACTCGTGCAGAGATTGCGACCTCGAGCAGAGCAAAGCATCGCATGGATCCTTATAAACGAACAGTCGAAATGAATATGCCTTTGATTTTGAAGTTGTTAGTGCATAAGTCTACGAACTTTTGGACCACGCAGTGGTTAAGAATTGTTTTCAATTATGTCACGAACACTCTTTCTCACTTGCGTAACATTTCTAGATAAAAGGAAATTAACATCAACGATCCGGTTTGAGAATCACCAGAAGCACAGGATGTAACACTGAAGTAGTCTTTCATAAATGGACGACTCCATCGGTCCACACGGTCTCCAAGTTTACAGGCTTTCTGTTAGTTTTCGTCATGATCGTGTTTCGCGCAGTTGGCACAAGCATCGCTTAAGAAGAAAAAGAAGCATGCATTTCTTTTGGGTGTAGATACATACATTTAATGAATTTGCACACGCAACTAAAAACTAACTCACATCCTACCCCACTCAGATTAACTCATCAGTGACAAAAAGAACACGTTTCTGCTTCAATAAAATTCACGTAACCCATCAAAAATAGACAATTCCGAGTAGAGCATATCACACAATTCTCAAACAGCTCGTTTTATGATTAACATAGTACAATCCCATCTACAATTTAGTAATGAAACATACTGCACTTATTTTATGTATGGAATGATATTAAGCATGTTTGGAATAACTTCATTCTTCTGGAAACAGCGTATTATCCAAAAGGCCACAAACAATCCGAGTGTGTTCACAGTACCTTGCTGATGCATTCGTTCGAAGACTATAGTACCTACGCATGTAGACTGATCGAGGAAAGAATGAAATGATCCACGTGTACTGCCTTACCTGAAACAAACAAAAACAAAATTTTAGGATGTAAATGACAAACGAGCGAGTACAACACAGCATGGAATTTGAGAAACATTAAATAGCAATACACCAGTTTTTTAACAACGATCATAAATACATGTATTTAAAACATCGTTATCTTCTCCGCATAAAGTAATGAATGAAATACTGATAAATAATCAGTCCGTCAAAGGCTGGTTTCGCAGTACCGGGTCACAGAACAATACAACGCTGAATACAATAAAAAAGTAACATAATGTAGAGCAAGGGCTAGAAATTTCATTAGCATTTTTATCGGGTGTAATACTTCCTACAGAAGGTTCAGCGTTTTAGTGAAGCTCACAATCGCATAAATAATTCAGAATTCATTGCTCTACACTCAGTATCGTGTTCTGCTGCTCGATCATGCACGAGGAGATTTGGAGGTGTCGATCTCTTCCCTACATTCGGAACCCTCTTCGGAACAAACACACGCGACATCTACGGGAAGCAACCAGCCCAGATTTTCATTCACAACATAAGCCATTGCTACACACTCCCGCGACGGGAGATTCTCTAATCAATTTCTCCTGGGTTGAGGCCCACTGACCATGAGTTCAACCCCATAAGGGGACCCAAGGGGACTGCGCTTTCGGAGCCCAAAGTCTCATCTCCTCGCATCTCCCCCACGGCAACACTGTCACCACTGACGTATCAACAATAAACCAGACGGGAGTTTTTCTAATCCCCGCGAATGTTTTCGCATGAAGGATCTAAGTCCGAACATGGGCTTCGGACATTGGATACGCCCCCCTCATGACTAACGACGTGGGAAACGGAGAAGCATTCAATAGCTACATAATATCTCCAGGCCACGAGTCGATACCACAAGGGGACAACCGGATCGGTGCGACCGCGATGGCTGCCCCCCCTCCCCGCCTCTCACCACCATGATCCCTACCACTAACGACGTGGGTTTGGAATCCAACCAGGAGAACATTCAAAATCCCCACCGCAGTTGTCATACGAAGGACCGAAACATAGTCCTCCGACGGCGGGTATGCGCCCCCGCCACACCCCGTTTGTTGCTAACGACGTGCGTAACGGCAAGAAAACCGAGTTGGACGTTTCCCATTCTCCACCAGATCCAGAACCGAGCTCTTCCCCGGTTGGAATTGCGCCTACCTTCTCCACCCACCCGCGTCGCTGGCGAGAAGCAGAAAGTTACGCGCGGCGGCGGCGGGCGTGCTTCGCGGGCGGCAGCGGGTTCTCGTACACCTGCCCATTAGCCCTGGCGCCAGTTTTTGACGGCGCGGGGCGGTCCGCCCGCGCCGTGTTTACGGCGCGTCGCCGTCGGCCAGAGGGATGAATGGAGAGACGCGGTTCGGGGCGGGGGCGGGGGCGCGGCGGGGCGGTCAATGAGGGGCCTCCGCTGGCTGGCAGGCTCCGCCCCCGCAGACGGCGGATCGATACGCGTCAACGGCGCGCGGAGAGGGCAGAGAGGGGCGGGGCGAAGCGGGTCTAGTGCGCTTCCGGCTGCAGAGGCGGAGGTAACAGCCGGTCTCCGCCTCCCTTTCTTTCTATCTCTCTCCCTCCATCTTTCTTTCTTTCTTTCTTTCTATCTCTCTCCCTCCATCTTTCTTTCTTTCTCTCTCTCCATCTTTCTTTCTTTCTTTCTTTCTTTCTTTCTATCTCTCTCCCTCCATCTTTCTTTCTTTCTATCTCTCTCCCTCCATCTTTCTTTCTTTCTTTCTATCTCTCTCCCTCCATCTTTCTCTTTCTCTCTCTCCATCTTTCTCTTTCTCTCTCTCCCTCTCCCCTCTCTCTCTCTCTCTCTCTCTCTCTCTCTGTGTGCCAGAACGAAGCGAGAGCCAACCCGGGCGCTGCGTCTGTCGGGCAGAGCGAGGAGGGAGGAAAAGGAGAAGGAGGAAGAAGAAACAGCCGGAGGAAGTGTTACAGAAAGATAATTCAACAGCGGAAAAAAGCAGCAAATCGAATGCCGGAATCGAGTTACGAGAACGCTCAAACAGCTTTATCACCTCGTCTCCCCGACAGACGGCCTAAGACGACGGCACAACCGATAAAGTCGGCATTCGAGCCAGTGACAATTCGCTCAAGGGGATTAAAAGCAAACTGCCATCGTTCACACAGTGGAAGGCGAAAGCAAACCACGGCTGCGAACACCTGACCGAAAAAAAGGAGGGCGTAGATGCAAAGTATCATTCCATCTGCGCTCAGAAATTAGCACTCCCTTTCGTTCCCTTTCCGTCTGAGATGATATATCTCACGTGTACCCCAGCAACATGTCACGGCCAGAGGCCGCGATGTCCGAGGCAATGCCTGCGACTAGGTTACACACATGTGTAAGACTAAATGGTACAAACTTCTCGGGTAGGTAAAGGGGTTGACGATCATACGTTTAGCCGATGAACATGTAGTGAAAAATCTCATTTCAAGAAGTAACCCGTAGAATATTTGCAGCTGCTTGGTACAAAATTCGTTCCTTCATGTACGAGGCACGTCCTGACGCAAGGGTACCGCCAAACACCCGTGCCAACCAATCGCGAGCAAATGCCACCAATGTGACTTCATTGCATCACATTTCGCACACGTTCATTGACAAAAGGCGTCTTCGACACCCATTCATGGCCTAGAATTTAACATTTATTCAGCAGTACAAGTTGCGGGTACACAGATATAGAGCCTTCCACAGAAACCTCAGCGGTAAAGCTGATTTTTTTTCTTCTGGCAAACGCCAACAGAATACCAACACAAACATTGCAATATGCTGAGAGGCCGGCACGCTGTTTATATTGTATACATACGTCGATACACACCTTTTTATTTAAACGCGGCACAAAGACAATAAATAATTTAAAAAAATAAACCAGCGATGGATTTAGGTCTCCAGACCTGTATATGCGTAAAAAAATGCGACCCGAGCCTGACGTCAAATCCCGTAGATATTAAACCTGTCACAATTCACTGTGCAATTAAATTAACATTCTGATATTCAATTACAGGTAAATTTAAATAGTTAAATTAGTGGGACTTTGAATTTCGAATGGTTTTCAACACCAATTGATTAACTTAACTGGACCTCTATTTCAACGCACTGGTATACATCGAAACAAAAATACAAACGATAAAACACAAAACAAAAATATATACAGTTACAATTCATGCCCGCGCTATAGGGGCTTCGTTACACTCCACTTTCTGTGGCAACATTAATCCAGCTCCGAACCCAGAAACTGCTGGTCAACTTCCATAAACCATTTCGAATCAGGGGAATCTTAAGACACCTATTACTACGCTCATCCTAACATCGAAAGTGAGGGGTTTACATCAACGAACCAAAATCCTCTTTCCGCTGGCATGAGGTAGCAGGACGTTCCTGGAAACGCCGTCGCAGCTAGGACTAAAGAGCAGAGATTTGCCAATGAGGATAGTTAGACGACCTGGTATCTTTTGGTAGCTCGCGGTAAGATTCAAAAACTGACGACTGTCGCTGATAGTCTTGTAGCTGATTTTGCGAGCTTGATGTTATGTCTTAAGTTTTTCGCGTGCTCATCAGACATTTGCTAAAGTAAAGTTTTCATTTCGGTTTTCGTTTCTTGTGGTAGCTCGTAGTAAGATTTTAAAACGTTTGCTCAGAAGCATCGTATTAAGTGACCCCTGCAGTAGAGAGCAGAAGCAATTTGTATGGCGTATTAGAGAACTTGGCTCAAAGAGTAATATACAAAGTTGGATGTGAAACATATTTTGTAACATGTATCTAATGGCACACGTCTACATTTTGCAATCAAGTTCCCGTTGTCGCTAGGTGGATCCTAGTATCACAATGGATCATGCCGGGTTGCAATCGTACCCATGTTTGTACCACAATTGTTAATTCCACCGGATCGATTCCTTTCAACAAGGCTAGAACAAATATAAGTATTTCATCCTGTCATTATTTCAATACAATTCTGAGAAGCAATTTTATTTCAGGTTTCGATTAACATTGAGATCAAACAACACACATAAGAAACCCTTCCGTGTCCAAGGTAGTTCCAAAGAAGTAACAAATACGCAAATTGCAGCAGACCTAATCATGAATCCTAGGGCTTCTTGACGTGCACACAAGGGCATCGATAGGATAGGCGGGCGATTCAAACTAGAACACTCAACGATCGAACCACCGCCAACATAATGTTATTGCTATCGCACGATACTGAGAGATGAGAAGGGTGCGATTTTAATTAAATGTCATTTTTTCCCTTATCTCTTTAGAACAACGTCGTTTAGTACAGACATTCATTTAATGATATGACAAAACGAATGACCATTTTTATGTAATTTGTTTTCTATTTTCCGTCGATTACGACTAATAAGCGTCTTTTTTTGGCCTATTTACGTAATTTCGCGGATTTCATCGATTTAATATAATTTTAATGATATTTGCTTCAAACAATATTTACAAGGTGCAACAAATGTTCCCCACAATTCCTGAGTAGCCTTTTCGTTTTCTTCGCTCAAACATTGTAATGCCAGGCGTTGTGAATACAATGTAATCTCAGATTCCTATTGGCACCAGTGTCAGTTCGGCCGATTTCGCGATAAATAAAAGCAGAGATTTTTTTTGAGAACAGTTCAAACCAAAGTTTTGCAAGCTGAGGTCACCTGAGAAAAAAAATACATATATACGTAAAAAAGAAAAAAAGAGAAGCCTCGATTACATCAGTAACAAACCCAACAGAACGAGTTGTTCATGTAAAGTGGTTTTGATGAAAATTTTTAGGTCGCGTTTCTTCTTCTTTCGGGCATTTTGAAGAATTTAAGCGCATTTTATTGATCATTTTTAGCAATGCTTTAGGTCATCAAAATCCGCCTCCAAAAACCATTGATGAGTAATGCCTTTAATCGTTTCGCCACCCAGGCAGCGTGAACGGACGGCCGCTCCAGTTCGGGGGTGAGAGAGGGGGGCAACGTTGCCGCTCGAGGGGGACGCATGGCAACAGCGCCGGCCGCTTCCCCTCCGTCTCCGTGTGGCGGGAGGGGAGGGGAGGGGATGGGAGGAGTCCGCGGCCCGTCCCCACCCCCGCACTTTCGCTCTCCGCGCCCGTGGCCCGTCCCCACCCCCCCGACAGGGGGACGATGCAACGCGCGCACAGCCCTGCTCGAATGAGCTCGCGACCCACAGGCAGGACACGGTAGCCCACGCCACTAGCAAGGCAGCCCACCAACACAATTTCATTAACAGAAGAGACGTGATACAGCAAAAGAACAAGAAGGAGGGAAAGAAGAAAATATGCGATCATTCACCAAAGTGGCCACTCATTTCGTTAAACACATTCCCCTCACTTTTTCCGGTTTTAACAGTTTTCACCGATAAGATTTGTAGAGTATTCCACACGATTAAAAACCGCGACACGGTAACCCAAGCCCCTTGCAACGCCCTTCACCCTCAACTCAATCCAAATACGCCTTATTTTCCGTGACGACACACCTGCTCTTCCGCCTGGCCACACAGATTCTGTTAGGCTCCTCTGAACAGCCGGCAGAGAAAGGAGGCATCACGCGGGCGACGAATCAGGCGATCTGGATTTTGCTCACAGGCTTCCGTTAGGCTGGACGATATTATACATGCAGTAAATCTACTACATAGGACATCCGGCTTTACTTCCCCTCCGATTGTTCTTAAAAATCCACAGCTTTCAACGGGTCTGTACCTACGAACTTCGGTGTGACAGACCAATACCTTTCACAGATTCATCACTGAAATCGCCCTCACCCCATGGCAAATACTGCCATACCAAATCTCGCATAATTATAGGAAATGCAAATTTGAGAGATTTACTACGAGCATTTCACAGATACAATTCCAATAACAAGATAAAAAGTGAAAAAGCACAAGAAAAACAAGGAGGGAAAGAAGAAAACCTTGATCATTCGCCGACGTGGCCCCTCATTTTCGGGAACACATTGTCTTCACATTTCCTGGTTTTACAGTGTTTTTTTCACTGATAAGATTTTTAAAGTATTTCACACTTATTTTTTAAAATCAACAATATTGACGAACGAGTGGTACTAAGTTGTCAGGACTCAAAATGAAAAAACTTGAGTAAATATTGACACACTATTACTGGCTGAATGCTTTTTTAAATAAATAAAATATAAGCCTCAACCTTTTCCCTCGCATCAAAAGACTTTCCCAGAAATTCCCTGATTTTTCCCGGTTTTCCATTAAATGGCCATTTTTTTAAGGTTCAAAGCTAACATGTACACCTACTCACCGTCTGGATATGGGGTTCAGCGTTAGTTACAATATCTGGCGCATCATCGCATGATCTGAATTTAACAATATCACTGCGCCGAGACGCCAAATAACGCGAACGGAAAGAGACCGCCATGCAGCCGTCACTCGAGCGCAGCGTCGTGAGACGTAACGAAATTCCTTTGGAGACGCGAGGTCTTACAAGTCTGGCTCTAGAACGTCTGTCCGTCTCCCTGTCACCACCCAGACGTTCGGCAGTGGAGAAAGAGGAACGGCTGACAGACAGGCCAGAGCGATCGCCCGCAGCGCACCTCCGTCATGCGGGTAGCCTACACGCCAGGCGCCCCGCGCATGTCCAGTGTCTTGGAGTTTGTCCATAATTTACGTAAGAATTACAAAAAGGTGAGAAAGTAAAATATAAATGTGACACTCCATTCCCCATAGTAAATTCTATACAACATTATCTTACTTACTTACGTACGACAAAAATATTTTTTTAAGAACAAGAATAACAACTATTTAAAATATTTCTTGTAAATTATTTAACCATGGAATACATTCAAATAATAAACAATAGTATGTTCCAAATAGGTATAAACTCGTACAAGAAAGTGAAGTACATAATAAACCGTAAATTTAGTGTTTTCAGTAATTGAAATTCAAATAACTCATTTACTTTATTTTCGAACGTCTTTATCTCTTCATTAATCAATTGTCGTCCAACGTTAAAATATCTGCATTTCAGAAAACACTTGTATTTCACCAATTCTAAGCGTTTCTTAGTGTTTTTGGGAAGGAAGTAAACGACGAGTGCTCTAATAACAATGATGAGCCATTCTTCCAACGACATATGAACAACTAGGTCATCAGTCATCAGTCATTATTATTATTATTATTATTATTATTATTATTATTATTATTATTATTATTATATTATTATTATTACTATTATTATATTATTACCATTATTATTATTATTACTATTATTATGATGATGATGATGGAGTGTCGGTTCCCAGCTAGTAAGTACAAGCTATTGCGCGGTTGCGGTTCCACGCTGGGGTTTGCTTCCCTTGAATACCCTGATAAAACCTGCAGTGAACATGTCTTGTCTATCACAAATTCGGCATGGATCGACGGGGATTTGAACTCCGGCACTCAGAGGTGAAAAGGTAGCACACCGCCAGCTACACAGCCCGCAGCAAGCGGGTCCGAGTTAACTCACACAGAGCATGCGTGGTTTATGTAGCGTTGATTCAACACAGGTCACGGTGTCATTTTATTTTTCCTTTTCTCTCTCTTTTTTTTTTTCCAGAGCCACCCGTAAAAGCACGCCGTCAGGGACAGCTGCACACTCATCCCTTCGCCCCGCCCCTCGTCGGAAAGCACTAGAAACTTCCCAAATGGGGAAAAGAGCTTCTGCCGCTATGTGATTTTCATCAGCGAATAAAAAAAAGAAAAGGAACTCGACCCTCGCGACAGCGAGACAAATTACGTCCATTTCGCGAGTGCGTGTTAATGATGCGAAAGCCCATCCACCGGCGACGAAGGCAACGTCGCCGCATTTGTCACGAGACCGCATCGCCCTCTCGGCGACGAGCGCCCGTGCGCACTGCTGCGCTCTCCAACTGCGCCGCTCAATGACACGAAGTTTTAAAAAATTAATAATAATAATAATAATAATAATAATAATAATAATAATAATAATACGTCAGCCCCGTGGCGCAGATGGTTGCGGCAGCCGTCGTCTGTGCCGAAGAGGCTGCAGGTTCGAGTCCTGCGTAGGCATGGTCGTATTTGTGATTGTCCCTTCACCTATCATCATCATCCTATCATCTCATAAGTCACACTACAAGGCGTAACAACCTTGTCGTAATCCCAGGATACAGCTGAAAACCTGATCATGGAAGAATTACATTCGTTAATCGTGTAGCGTGGTCAGTAATGGCCTAGACGCCAATAATAATAATTCTGCGCACGTCAACGGCTAGGGTCACAAGTTCCGTAAGTGCAGTGCATGCTTTCCTGGGGAGTGATATCCCATCGTGAGATCCGGCGCCGACCTACATTCGGCCAGCGGTTTTCCCCAACCAGTTATCTCCCACCAGCGGGCCACCGCCCGAGCCGGGACAAGCTCTAAGCTCCACACATGTGTGATAGTGTCGGACATGTTAGTGTATGTGCGTGTAAGTAAGGGGGGGGGATAGAGCATGGAGGAGACGGGAAAGATCGCGGGTGGTCCATGGCCTCGTGATTAGGGCACTGCTCCGGCATTCGCCTAGTGTCGATCAGAGCAGCCAAGCCCTAGAATTCTCGTCCAGACAGCGACAGAACTTGACCTAACTGTCTCACTAGTCCAGGAGCCAAATACCTCCAGGTCAGAGACACTGCAGTGCCTCTGCATCCGGTGACCCCATGAGAGCCGGTGTCCTCCTACTCATATTACACAATCTAACATTTTCTACTAAAAATCTAAATATTATTATAGTAAAAAAACGTGGTGGTGAAATCATTTCATAGTAAATAAAAGTTTACAATAAAAATACGTGTATTATTATAATAGAGAGAAAATATAAAATTTTCATTTCACTTGATAAAATGCTCGCAGCATCACTCGAGGTAAAACACACCCATAAAATGTACACGTGAATAAATACCAAATATATAATGGCATTGCTCGGATGGAGGAGGGACTGGATGGTTAGCTATGCGAATAGATGAATTGATGCCTGAATCCATGAAGGCTAGTTGGACGGCTACGTGCGTGAATGGAGAGACGGACGACTAAATACATGAATGGATAGGTGCGCGGATGGCTAAATATTGAATAATGGACAGGCGCGTTAACACGCGCATCTAGCAACTCCACACCGTTCGAACACAACGTTTTTAGTTGAACACTCTCCCTTTCGTGGTAAACAGTACAAGGCAAGTGGAGTCAACGCCATCTCGAGCACGCGATTCCTCCATGAATGGCCGCCTGCGCGGTGAATGGCTCAGCGAGCGATCGGCTGGCCGGCCGGCTGAATGAGCCCGGGCGCGCGCACCTCCAGGAAGCGCGATCGCATTCGGGCCAGCGTCTGCTGCCGCCACGGGGCGAAGAAGGGTGACGGGCGAAGAGCTGTCTGCGGCGGCGGCGGCGGTGGCGTCGCCCCTGCGGCTGAATGGAGCGCCCTGCCGTCCTCCGCCCCCGCTCGCTCGCCCATCGATCCGCGCGCAGCTCGCCGCCCACGCTCTCGCCCGCGCGCGCTCGCGCTCCGCAACGCCCAGCCAGGGCCAACGAACCGGCCACGCGGCAGCGGCGGCGGTTGCGCGAATCTCAAACTGCTCAACCAC
>BOPP01000211.1:831838-846186 GCA_017312745.1 Gryllus bimaculatus
AAACGCCTAGTTTTAGTTTGTTACCTTCGTTTTATTTGCCAAAATTGATTTGATTACTTATATTAGCATTATGTTATAATTTAAGAAATAATATTGTATATACACACACACAATTAAAAGAAATTATTTTAATAACAAATATATGAAATTCCCCCCTCTCCCAATGATCGGCTGGATTCGCACCTGCCTACCTCCTCCGCTCGGCACCACGTGACCAACACCCGCTTATCGGAAGCCGCCCGGCTGGAAGACCCACCTCCTATAAATTCGATTTTTCTAGAGTGGTCGATGATATTAGGTCATTGTTGAATCTCCTACCTTATATAATGAATGTTTTTAACAGTGATTTTCTGACCCCAGCTGAGAAGGACGTTTGCAAATTAATTAAAAAAAGATTCATTTTATGGGGGCAGGAGATCTAGGAATGACATTGATGATAGGCTACTATAGAAAATTCGAAGTACAGTAGAACCTCGGTATTCCGAACTATTTAGGCATGTGTTCTGTTCGGATTATCCGACAAAAAAATTGTACCGTTCATATATAAATACATTTATAAGATTACCAGACACAATGCTATTCTACGAATTGCTACACAATTCTATGTAAGTATTATTATTGTTATTATTATTAATGTTATTATCATTATTATGTGCAGTGGCGTGAAGTGCAGTGACGTTGTGAAACAGAGAAACGAGTGAGTAAGAAACACATTACAGCTCGCTGTATCGCAGTGCGGTGAAGTGAAGTGTGGTGAAGTGGAGTTCTACGAAAGATTGCACGGTGAAATGTTCACGTGATTCTGTAAAGTTTGTAGATTTTGTATAGTTGTTAAGTTCTGTAAAGTTAAGTTAGTGTATTCCGCCACCACGTTCACACACTTAATTGCAGAATTATTAATAAATGTAATCAAATCAAATTACAAATAAAAATGCAACATTACATGCGATGTGAGAAAATGGCGACGTAACCACATGAGGCAATGCTGCTAACAACAGAGAGCGGTACGTGCATCATTCGTACGATCGCATGCGGTAGAAGGGTTGAAGCACAGATTGTGTCGCTGCTGTTAACGGGTATTCTACGTGCAGTATTCAGAATTGGGTGTGTTTACATCGTGTGCATGATTTTCCATTCATAAATTAAATTAATACAACTCAAGTGCATTTTTTTCCCCTCCGAACCGAATTTTTAAATTCAGTTAATACAAATCAACTACCTTTTTTTTTGTTTTTCCTCTGAACCGAATTTTGTTCCGATTATCGAAAATTTCGGAATTGTGGGGTTCCACTGTATATATGACAAAGCCCATGCCCCGACCTCAGGGAGTTCTCTAATACGAATGACTTGCTGTTGTTACAGACTTTCACCCTAAGCCGCAGAACTGCACTGGAGTAAGAGGATGGGGGTCCTTGGGCGATTGTCCCTCATCCTCCTCCACATCACACTCCTACAGACCTAAAGGCATGGCTTATACACATCACACTCCCACTGAATTACTTAATACAAAAACTGAAAATATAAAGAGTTAATTAAAAATTAGATGAAATAAAAAAAAAAAGACGGAAAGGTCATTACGATATTATTTAAATGATGAAGCGATGACGGAATGGGAGACAGACAAAACGAGAACCCTGAGAAAACGGGCCTGCAAACCTGCTTTGTATACCTCGATTCAACGCGGACCGGCCAGAAGACATTGTGAGCATTACACACAAGAAAAGTGACACATCGGAAATATTATTGTACAGGACTGTTTTAATCTGGGCGGAGATCTTTATTTGTCGGACAGTGTTTTACTCCAAATATACGCTGTATTTGAACTACTTTCATAAAATGTTACCCACAAAATTACAATATATTTTATATCTATTTTCATTACTTGACTAAAAAATGACGATTTTTTTAGTTGAATCCCATTTCTCGTGTCGTACATAAGAAAAAGAAATAAACTTAGTAGTCTCCTGTTCATGAACATTATGCCATCACTCCCAGAAGAGGTTCCTGTAGCCTCTATTTTACCCTACGTCAAATTAGAATTTTTAAAGTTAGTTTTCCTCGCAAACAATTGACTATAAAAGCAAGAAATATTTATGAGGACTTCGCAATATTGTTACAAAAACAATTTGCGAGCTTTTCTTTTTTAGAGTTGGAAAGATGCGACTTCATAAAAATAGTATTTTAAAATCGAACAAACAAAATTTTGTTAAGAATAACGAAGACAAATTATCAAGTACACCGTGTTAAAATTATTTTAATGGTAGGTAGATTGTTCTCGATTTAGTTCACAATAAGTAATTGTTTTTAAGAAGGGACTTACCAGACCCCAACTCAAGTTTAATAGCTGAAGTAGCCAGTAGGAGTCCGTTTAAAGCCTTTGATATTCTCTTTACACTGATAACATAATTATATTATGATTTTATCACTCAAGAAATCCCACTTGCGTGTGTCATAATTTCACCTTGCCTTCGAACATTTTGTGTGTGTGTTATTTAAAGTAGCATTATTATCTAGGTCATTAGCGACCACTATTGTTTTTAACGTTAGGGGAAACTGAACTAAATGCACTGATATGGTGATAGGGGTGAAACACAAATACAACCATGCCCGAGGGGGGACTCGAACCTGCGTTCCTTCGATCCGAGATAGCTACGGCACTACTGCCATTAGCTTTTTCGACCACCGGATCGGCTTTTTGTACATTTATAGAAGTTAAATTGATTTGCGATGGTGGAGGGGGGGACAGTGTGCAGGAAAATACTTAATCATTCTCGGGTCTCCAGCAAATGGAAATAACATAACACTGTAAAATCCACGAGCCACATTATTTTACCCTACACAATCCATACGACAGGTAATCCTTACTGGGGGACAGTTTGCTCGATTGCTTTAGGAGCGACATCGTTGACACTTTGGTCGACATATTTGTCGCAAAGAGATCTATCGTGTGGCGGTTCCTCAGGGAATACAATGTCCTCCTTACACATTTTTTCCTTTTAAATGTAATTAACAAATACAATATTTTGTTAGATTTAAGAGGGAAAAGGTATAATTTTTTTTTATTTTATTGTTATCGGAAATTATCCTTGAACAAGAATTTAAACTGCACGCGCTTTTTAGGCAACTTAAAAACTCGAAATCGCTTTGAGGGAAATCTCAGCCTTTCTTTTCTGGCGAAATAATGGTCCCTTTAGCACAGCGTTGCGGCGAGACAAGAATAGGAAACGCTTTTTAATGCAGCTATACGGCCTGAAAGGAGGAGTTCCTCCTGTGGATTGCCATCTGTCGTCAGCCACTGGCATTAAATGAACAGTCGGCACTTCCCGGATACCCACACGCGCATGCATCATGGACCAGGACGCAGGAAGAGGCACGTTGTAATATCTCGCCCCGTGGGCTGGCGGAAACCCGGGTGATAGGGAAAATCGAGACAAAAACTTCTTCCTCTCTCTCTCTCCCTTTTCGGTTACATCTGGATGCACTCCGATGTGTTGCTTCATTTAATGTAATAGCATTTGACTATTTTTCTCTCTTTAGACTCCTGCAATACGGCGTAGAAGTCTTGAATGCATTTGATATCAACTGCTCGTTTACGGGCCCACGAGCAGCGCGAGAGTTGAAGTGTGGCGTCAATATTTCCACCGTTTCTTTTTTTCTTTTTCCCCCCCTCCTTTTTTCCTTTCTTTTTCCTTTTCTTTCACAACCTAGTTTGACCATTCGAGCTTAAAATATGGAGATCGTACATTAAAGCCTATTTAGTACATCCCGCCCACGTCGTGGTAAGTGATGGTACTGAACTTTTCTGTGTAAAATAGTCAAAACCAGTTTGTTACAACGTTCTAATGAGCTCTCATTTTAATTTTAGGAGCATTTTGTTATATTCACGAATTCACTGTTTGGGATGTTACAGCCCGAATACAGAGTCCTGAATAGACTCTCTGCTGAGTATCACTACATATTGACAACCGAGCATCAAAGTGGTGCACCACTTTGCAGCATGGGAAAACACAGTTCACAGCACTCACAGCCACCGTACTCGGAAACAACTTCCATACAGCACGATCGAGTGATCGATTAGCATGCGATGTAAGTCGCCCGCTAAATCCGGCGGATTAGCGTGCTCCGCAATCACACCGAGTTCCAGTTCGATTTCGATTTGGCGCAGCTTCAACAGGCTCGAAAGCGCAGTCGATCGTGGCATTATACGCGCACGTCTTCTTGAGACCCCGACTCCTTTACTACCTTACAGTGGAATACAGAGCAAATGATAGGTAGATAAATGAAGAAAGAAGAAATGCTTTTGTTGACAAAATCTAATAATCAAATGTTCGCTCCTGTGCAATAGAAAATATTTAGCATTAATAAACGAACTACATATTTGATATATTATATTGCCAGAAATTTCTGCAATACATTAACATGAACCTACATTAACTTTAATGTATACATGTACATTAGGATGCAAAAGTCAAAGCTTTATGGAATGAATTATTGATCTTCACAGAGTATACAATATCAATAATGAGGCATATTGCGGTAGGAAAAACGCGAAATCTCTATATTAAATATATACTGATAATAATTTAAGCATTAAATTTTATACACAAATATATTATGTTTTTTCTAACGTACAAAGAACATTAAGTTTCTACACGCAACCATCAGGCACCTCTCATGTTTTGACAAATAATAATAATAATAATAATAATAATAATAATAATAATAATAATAATAATAATCAACGTCCACCAAGAGCGCTGAAACCAAGGAGCAGTTACTCTATACTGCGATTTTTCCATCTCAGTTCCTGGCAGGTGTCACCTGTTGACGGTTTCATCCAATCGGGAGCTTGAACGTCATAGCGACGTCACCATGGTGACGTTCAAAATCTCGATTGGATGAAACCGTCAACAGCAGATACCTGCAGAGGATGAGTTGCGAAAATTACAGAGTAGGCCGTGTTGAGCCGCTGTCTGGAGGAGAATTCTAGCGGCCGGCTGCTCTAATCGGTGGTTTAGAGTGGTTTCTCCGGTCAATACCAGTCGAATACCGAACGTACGGGCCACGGACCGCACGCGGTCTTTCCTTCCCCTTTCTTGCCCTATCCTCACTACCTACGCTCACACACACACCACTAACATGCACTACATTATCAGACGTGTCGGGAAATCAGTTAGAAACTTAAGAGCCTGTTCCAGCAGTACCATTTTGGTGGGATGTACGTGGATGGGGAATAGAAGTCGTATAGGTCGGCGCCGGGACTCGCCATCCGACTGGAGAGGAACATACACTGTACTTACGGGTCTTATTACCATACGAGTTAACACGCGAGGAAACACGAATTAATCAATCACTCGATCTGCACCGGGGTCGATTTTGTTTCACTCGAAACGTGAAAGTGGTGGTAGTTCCGCTCCGCGTTCAAGCTCGCGACTGAATGAAACTGTCAACAGCTGGTCCCCGCCAGGGGCGGAGTAGGAAAAATCGCAGTGCGTGTAGCTCATTCTGGGGCCGGTCGTGGGTCGCTGTGTGCAGCCCTGGGCGCGGGCGGAAGCGGACGGAAGCGGACGGAAGCGGACGGAAGCGGGTGGAAGCGGGTGGAAGCAGGCGGAAGCGGGCGCGCAGGGCGCTTCCGGCGCCGGCGCCGCCTCCACCGGAAGGACGACGGTGCGCGCCGCGCGGGGGAGGAGGTGACCACGCCTCCGTCGGTCACCGCCCTCTGTCGCGAGCAACCGTCCCACGGCGCGACCAAGGGCGGGTGTCGCCACGTCCGCTGAAGATTGTCAAGAGGGGCTTCAGCAGAAATAAGCCAGCTTCGGTCAAAATAGTAGCGTTGCACCATGATTCGAAAGCGTGATAGCAAAGCCTGAGGCTACGCTTTGTAGATAAGCGCTCGCCGGATGATCGCTTAAGGGACTTAAGCCGGCTTAAGGAGACCAAAGAAATATGGCGGAGAGGTTATGGGCAATTGCTTTCGGTTACGACATTGCTTTCGGTTACGACGTTTTTGAATACAGAATTTCTCCACTTGGGCAAACCAGATGGATCTGAGAGAGGGCAAACTTCTTCGAAGACTCCGATCAAACTGATTTTCGGACTCGCTTTCAGCTTTCGCCTTTCGAAGAGATCGACATTATTGGTGTTGGAGCAAATTCAAGAGAATCAGAATTTACTTCTGACAGATACGTAGTGTAGCCTAGTTGTAACCACGTGGAGGAGAACGGAATGATTACACCTTAATAAACAGTGCTTCTCCCGGTATATCTTGCAATAGTAAAAATATAACATTTGTAACTTAGATTAAGGTCATGACAGGCTTGTATCAGTATAATATTTATTATTCGTTTTATAAATAATAAATTATGACATTCCTTTCACAAAAGTGTTATTGTTTGTATCGCATAACACAAAATTAATAACGATCGTAAAATAATTTGATAGAATAAACAATGAACAAAAATACAATTCACACACTATTACAGGACAAATTATAGGACTGAACCAAATGATGGTGGTCCACGAAATAGTATAAACAACCTCAAAACATTGAGACAACTGTGTCAAATAACATGCAGAACGCTGATGTGTTTCCTTTCTAGCTTTGCCAACATAGCTGAACACACACGAAACCCGCTTAGCTAAGCTGCGCCGCTAGATCGCCGCGAGGGGACTGGTGGAGGGACCGCTTAAATTTAGAACTTCAATTTTGAGCGAGCTCAACAAAGTAACGCGTATACAAATATTGATGAAACCGGCCCTACGAGGCACACAGAAGGTAATGGGGACTTTAGGCGCGACATGGCGTACAACATCGACGTTTTTCAGTCTCTGTGCATGCGCCAACTCCAAGTGTTAAAGAAGCCCGCTATTTCGGCGGATTTAGCGGGCGGCTAGTATCGCATGGTTATCGATCGTCGGTTATGCTATACAGAACACTGACAGCAGTGTGCTGCGAACTCAGGTGCTACATGACTTTTTTAAATCTTTTTTATACTCGCATCAACTTCTTTAGGTCGCTTCAACTCCTAGGTCATTACCAACCACTATTGCTTGCAACGGTATGATAACTGTGAGGATGACAAGCTATGATGATGGTGATAGGGGGTGAAAGGACGAACAAGACAACCATGCACGAGGCGGGGGACTCGAACCCGCGATCCTTCGGTCCGAGATTGCAAGGGGCACTGCCTTAGCGATCTCGGCCACCGGATCAGCAACATGAAGTTGGTGACGTCTGTATACATAATTATCTATACATATTACGTAGATTCATTAATAATACTTAGTATACATATCAATGGTTGCTGTGAAGCTCTAGTGTCTAGTTATCAAGTAGTCATGGCAGTATGGGAATTTGGCATAATTTGTCCCCACAGTTCAGAACGTCTTTGATTTCCAACTAAACGATTGTGTAAAACCTCCTTCTCGGCTCCAGTGATTTAGATATAGCTGACGATTTCTGTAATACTTCGCCAACCAAGACACACTCTAATATTCCGATACGGTGGACGAATTATCAAGACGGAAAAACTAGAGGGTATTTAATATAGGGGGTGAATTGTCATGCTTTAGACGTCTAGAGTGTGTTCTATTTCGGTGGAGGAAGTGTCGTGTCATACGAGTTAGCTAGGATTTAAAATAATTTAAATTTGCGGCATTTGAAGGCATAACAGTTAGTTTATCGGGCTGTTATACCCAAGTTTGCGGGTTCAAACCCAATCGATGCAGTGGATTTTTAAGAGAGAAAATATCCTTCGAACGCCTTCCTTCGGAGAAGTAAAGCCTACTGTCTAATGTTGTAGATTTACAAATGCATGTAAAAGATCCTCAAACTTAAAAAACTGTGAGCTCAATTTAAGTTTCGTCGCTCTAGTAACCCCGTCTTTCTCCGCTAACTACTGAAATGAACGTAGTGAAATTTGAGTGGTCTGGTGGAAGGGCGGGCCTTATGACTTCTCTCTCGACAAGTAAAATAAGGCATCATTGAATTGAATTAAAATTGCATAATTTTATGATCATAAATCGATTGTGCCTGTGTTATACATTTGATTCCTTGTGTGCTTTCCGTAACGAAATTTTAAAGCAGTAATATTTTGAACGGAGTCAAGAGTGACCGTCAAAAAGTTACGAAATCAATGTTCTTGAGACGGTTTTCAGTGTAGCCGTATTCCTTTTCTGTGACGTCAGCCGAGAGCAAGATTTCACCTAAACGCGAACCCGCATAAAGAACGAACTTTAGACTAATTAGATGTTGTTTTTTTTCCATCATGGACGAATTTTCACTATTGAGGCTTTTTCTAGAATATCAGAGGTTATCCTTATTCAGTGAACCACGATTCCACGTTTCGAAGTATCAATACACATTGGACATATTTTCGTCCGGTCCTTGGATGACAAAGTACCACGTCAGTAACATAACTAAAATGACGTTTTCAGAGGAACGAATACTCGGTAGGTGACCACTTAATAACGACTCTTTCCAGAAGCAAAGAATGTCCTTGCCAATCTCCATTGAACACAATGGCATTACATTTTCAATTTAAAATTAGAACGATAGCACGAGTCGATAGTTCGTTTAATCTAAGACATTTAAGGTTTCCTCATTCAGGACGCATAAAGCACCAATTGGTCCACGAGTGCTTCGTGACTACACTGGTGTCATTCTTTCCACTACATCACGAGGAAAAGCAAATCCATCAGCGCCTCCTCTTACACTTGCAGCCTCATCGGTGGCGTGGTGTTGAGAGCGTAATGTCAGGTCACCAAGGCCACCAAAAGGATGTATTTGACAAGCGGCTAAAGCTCCGTATAAATCAAGCCATTAAAAAGGTAAACGAATCGAAATATCTAAAGAGCTCAGCACCTCAGCTTTGTACCGATTGTTTAGTCCTCAGACCACCTACGGAAGGGGTAAGGGGCTATTTTGAAAGCCTGGAGAAGGAAGCAATCTCTAAATTGGATCGTCTCCCCTAAGACCTGCTGTGGGTCCGGAGGGCATGTTTTTTGTGAACCCCTCGGACCACCTACGGAGGTGGTTGAGGACTTAAGCTTGGAAAGATTCTGTTTCACAGAAACGCGTGTTCAAGTATTTTTCCTTGCTAATTTCAATTTCAAGACTGAACTAGTGGCGCAACAGAAGGACACAAACTTTCTCGACCTATTTAGTTTTCTATTCTCTTAGGCGAAAATATGTGTTGTTTTTTTTTTTCGCAAAATGCCCGCACTGGACATTTTTTACGCAGTTCTTGTATTAAACATCAAGGAATAATGCTCAATATGCATTAGTTAAGAAAATTTTGACGTAATTTAAGAACAAAATATTTATGCCGTCAAGTACAGAAGCTATATCTAGATATAGCCTACATGATGAGTACTCGTATAAAAATAAAAGCAATTTTCTTATTTATAGGAATTTTTCTTGTTAGGTCATGTTACAAAAATATTGAACTACACACGAGCGATATAATAAAGGTCTTAGATGTGAACCTGTAACCTCAATAACATGCGTTATTTGTTCCATAATGACCAAATGATAATAACTAAACCAGGTTTGGGTCCAGCCCCGCGAGGCAATTACATGTACCAATTACTATATCAAAAATAGCCCGTTCAACAACGTACGAAAAACCATCACAGGCGCAGTGCAAGAGCAACAATCCCCGGAAGCTTTCGTAAGAGGCGAGTGCGCGCGTTTATTTTCGATTTCTCCGCTGAATGGCGTATTTTTAAAAGCGTGCCATGATTCGCATACCCGGCGGCCGCGATTTATGTCTTCCTGGGCCGCGCAAAGAAGCCCGACGCCCCCCCCCGCCCCCCGACGTGGCGAGGCGCAGCGGATTCCACCGGCCACGAGGCACACTGGGCCACGAGGCAGCCGCGGAGAACAAACTGATCGCATGGAATTTCCTTCCTTCCTGTCTCTTCTTCGGCGCGATGGTGTAACGGTTAGCGTATCGCAGTAATACCCAAGTTGGCGGGTTCAAACCCGATCAAAGCCGTGGATATTGAATATTTCGTACGCCTTCCTTCGGAGGGGAAGTAAAGCCGGCGGTCCCATGGTAGTAGATTTACTTGCATGTAAAAGATCCTGTAGCCTAAATGTCGCATCTGAGCAAAATTCAATTCGCCTGTTCGTGGTCCAAGAAATACCTCATTGGCTAGTTGGTGAAAGGAGCGCAGCGAAATTTCGTGGTCAGACGGAAGAACGGGCCTGATGGCCCGAATCTCGCCACGTAAAATAAGGCATTAAATCAATTCAATTCAAATTCTCCTCTTCTTGTTCCCCCCTCTCTCTCTCTCTCTTTCTTCTCACCCCCTCTCCTTCCCTGACTCCTACTCCAGATTTTTTAAATATTGCCCGCTTCAAGCCCCTCATCTATTCCCACCATGAGTTACTAGGATTACTCCTCGGGTCTGTTCTTCCGCTCACCTCCCCCACTAATTTTACCGGAATATCTGGACACGTATTTATCAAAAATCAGCGATTTGTTCATTACGGTTTACCATCTCAAACCATATTAATACAAGCTTAGAATTTAAATATATACAGGAATATAATAATGTTTTAATAACAATAATTGATGATAACAAGTGGATAAATAATAATAATAAATTCGGTTCTGCTTTATTGGTTACCTATGACTTTTAATGGATGTCTGCTTTGCAGCTAACACGTGTTCGGCCCTCCTTGCGACGGCGGAAGGCAAGCGGTGACGGGGGTGGAGAAGGGGGCGGAGCCGTCCGCCAAGCCGGATACGCGCCGCCCTCCCCGCCCCCGCCAAATAAACTGCACGGCGACGCGTGGCGGGGCGGGGCCGCGGGGCGGGGCGGGGCGGGGCGGGGCGGGGCGGTGCGGCGCATCCCCGGAAATATAGCTTATTAATAAAGCAGGGCGCCTCGTGGCGGCGCCGCCGCCGCGCGCCGGCCGCGCCTCGGGGCTTCGCCGCTCCCTCCGCCCGCCCGACCGGCTCACGCGCACAGGTACTGAACTAAACTCCAGCGGGCAGCAAGCAGCGCACCTACAGCTCACTCTCGCTCCCTCCCTCACCTTCCTCGCCTCACCTCTCTTTCGTCAACGCATTCATTAAACGGAACAGCATTTCATTCACTCACGTCACCATCTTATATACACAGATTCACTCACTCACTCAGCTTATTACACCATTCACTTTACGTCACAGAACTACAACACATCTCTCAGTCTATTACACTCTTCACTCACCACTCGCTCTATATACACCACATTCACTCCACTCACGCTCCTTTTATTATACACACATTTCATCACTCACTCTTATATACACACATTCACTACTCATCATATACACTCACACTCCTCCTCATATACACACATTCACTCCTCACCTCTTATATAAACCACGTTCACTCGCGCTCACCTTTATTACTACCAACACCACTCATCTTCAATTCACTCACTCCTCTTATTACACACATTCACTCACGTCACCTCTTAATACAAGCATTCACGTGCATCACTCTCTTAATTTACACACACACTCATCACCTCACCTCTTATAATCAACATTCGCACGTCACTACTTCTTATATACAACACATTCACTCACTCAGTCTTATTCCACATATCACATCACTCACCTGCTTATTACATAACACACATTCATACTCACTCTGATCGGAAAAAACTACGGAAACTATAAGCCGATCGAAGGAAGCGGGCTGCGGGAATTTCTTTACTAGGTGTCGGCAATCCTGCACCAGGACGGGACATCGAACATAGGACTTCCCGTCAGAGTGACATCAGTTATGCCCTGGCCACATCTTCCGGTTCATTCGTTCACTCATCATACACACGACAAACACACACACACACACATCCACAAACAACAAACAAACAATATTCAGGTCAAACATATTTGTTTGTCATCTGGGCTGTAAATGTACACAGCCGTGAATTGATCCGTGTTATGATTGTCGGCATGGGAATACATGTAGTAACAAAATATTTCTTAAACCACGTTTATTTTCAAAAGATTAGTAGCTTTAGATAGATCGGCAATAGCCATCAGATCTGCCGATGGAGGGCAAAAATTAAAAACCGAACTTCTAATATATCTTTCATTGTTACTCGTATATAGTAAAAGAAGTTTTTGCCAATAATGAAAACGGCATACTGGTTGTATTTCACAAAATACGTGACATTTACGCCGAAGTTCGACCTACGTTCAATAGAGAGCAGAAACAATAATACGAATCGCGAAGTTCTTAAACGTCATAAGACAAAAGAGAAAACGTTTAAATGATGTCAGTCACGTGAGGACTCTTACATAAACAACGCATATTTCAACACTAATTAAAAAGTATTCACATTCGAAACACTATAGATTTCAAGCATGTACTGTTGCGAGGACAAAACTATATTTGATGGATTGGCGCGTTATGTCACGCCTTGCGCATGTTGCATGACCTCCAGTTGCGAACGACCGATATTTCGGCTGCTCTGTGTCCGTTGCCTAACGGCTACAGCAACAACTGCATCGGGGAGGCAAACCGTTGTTCTTCATTTCCTTCAGGATGATACGCAGTCGTGGCGAATCGAAACGTGGTCGTTTACGCGAAAACCTGTACGGCCAGCGTGACGGCTCATTTGTGGGGAAAGCTTCTGCGAACGTAGCGAGAAAGAATTTTCGGAAGATGTGGGGGAGATAAACGTAATAGGTGTGGCCACAAAGTATGACAGTTCGTAACAGGAAAAGAACGTAGTAAGCAACACGTTTCGGTGCGACTTCAACAAAAACCAAACCCTGCAAGGATATTCCAAATGTATGGAAGATCGAAATCCAGCACCAAAACTAAAACCGAAATTCATTTCTTGACGGAATGACGGCTGTACTTGCCGTAATAATAATAATAATAATAATAATAATAATATCGCGCCCGCCCGGAAGGGACAAACTGTCCCGATTGTGTATCTTTGGGCCCCTTCACACGTACAGACACAACAGCGCGCTTCCCGAACACCGCGTCTGGTAGCAAAGCATTGATTTAAATGGAGGTCTTCTCACGGTCCCTTTGTTCGTCGTCGGCGAAACCTCCCCCTTACACGGTGATCTGTGGTTGGGCTTGCGGAAGTGGCTCCGTGGGAAGTGCCTTGCCGCTTATCGGAAACGCGTGGCAGTGCCCACGTGGGAGGGCGCCCTTTGCTCGTGTGGGCAAACGCGCGTCCACCCTCCCGTACGGACATCTTTCATTCCTCTCTCAGAGCACCATGGAGGGCCAAAATACCGGACGGTGGTATCTCTTCAGTATTGTCATTCCCAGACGGTCATCACATCATTTCCTCATTTATAAAGTAATTTTATATTGAGACACATGTTCTTCGTAATGAATCTGAATTTGTATTTATTTTACTAAAGCGCTTAAAAAAAAAAACAACTGCGCATGCCCGGACGTGGCTTCCCCCTCCAAAATTACACAATACTTCTCCGCCTGCCTGCGCTCCTTGTCAGAGCATAGCTCTCTCGGTCTTTCTCTCGAGGGTCGCGCCGCCGGCATTCTACACTGCGACTTAGGCGATGAACTGACGAGAGAGAAAGATCAGACGAAAGGCAGCTTACGTGTTTCTACAGCAGGGATCAAACTATCAGCAGAAAATTAGCCGCGTCTTGAAGGTTTTTTTTAGTAATAACAAAACGTGATGGACCACCACATAGATGAATTCGTCCATTTCTTTGGACACTCCCGGCAGTGCGAGTTGCTTTTATACTAGAGAGTTCGTGCACGCCATAGCGTCAACACTATCGATCTTCTGCGCACGCGCAGATGCACGAAAGTGGTGCGACACTTGAACTGCGCACGCGCAGAAGATGGATGGTGCTTAAACGTTCGAGGTGGCACAGACTCTCTACTATCGAGTGACTGTCAGGGCGATTGCCTCCTTATCGCAGCGAGGGGAAATCGCAGTTGCCGCAGGGTGGGAGACGCCCCGAGACTTCACGTACGCCATGACTTTCTTTTGCTAGCGAAACTATTATAGTTGACGGTGCATTTAGTTGAGGCATGACAATGACTTTACAACCGAGTTCCCGTAGCTTTATTTCGTTATCTCCAGCGTTGCACGTGCTTAACGCGCGATGCAGCCAGGAACATTCAATCCTTCTGCCTCCGCCGATCTCGAGTTCCGAAGCGCGCGATTTCCGCGGCGCGGCGCCAACTTCCTGCGCGAACGTGCACGAGCGACTGCCGCCGCCGAGTCGAGGCGGTGCCCCGCACAGAACGCGGCGACAGAGGCGAGGTGTGGCGGGACGCGGCGGGGCGGCAGCTGGCAGGCGCGCTGCCGCGGAGGGGGAGGGACGCGTGACGTCGGCGTG
>BOPP01000211.1:877457-893583 GCA_017312745.1 Gryllus bimaculatus
GATTTTTTCGCTTTTAAAAATCCACGGCTTCGATCGGGTTTGAACCCGCCAACTTGGGTACAACAGCCCAATACGCTAAGCGTTACACCATCGCGCACCAAAGTAAGAGTAAGGAGAAACGTATTCCGATTGCATCCCGTTGACAACTTTTTCTATGCACTTTACCCTGACCCTGCAAATTGGCATAGCCCGACTGCATCCCGATCGGTGTTCTTCGTGAGCACAAGGAGGGTCGCTCAGGCATCACGGCTTCCACGATCGCCCTCTCGATCTCGTGTTTGAAGAACACTGACGAAAAAAAATCAGTGCTGCTCTTAATGTTGTTCTTTTTGTCTTATTGCATTGTAATGGTCAGATTGAGTAAGGAAAGCTTGTTATTTTGGAATTCAGCTGCATGGAATTTCCCTTAATTACTGAAACTGTTTTCTACGAATACCGTTGGATGCTCCGAAGAAGGGAAAGCTGTCATAGTCTTTCCTTAAAATACGAATTAAAATAATTATATTTCAGTTACATAATACACACAGTTCTGCTACGTTCATCTGCGTTGGAGGTTCTCTCTCGATTGGTGTGAAAGCATCCATCTGCATTACTCATAAGTGCAAATTGCATAATCATAACACTAGTATATTGTTTTCTTCTTCCCACACACGATACACCTTTTAACTTTTACACCGGTAGTCTTTCACAGGTGGCCAAAAGGGAAAAGGGATTGACTGGGAAGCGGTGGTGAAGGAAATCTAACTCCGGGATCCAATAGCACGGCCGTACGTAAATGGGTGACCAAATAATCCCTTCATATGTTCTCGCGAAACTTACTTTCCAATTCTGCAAGTAAATTGGGGACCAAGCCAAACTAGCCAAGGAAAAATACAGTTTGAGCAGCGCTGTTTCGCTTTTCCTTGTGAAAATCTTCCAGACTCGCTCCTACATCAAAATGAAAAGCAAACAAAGCTCTAGTGTCCAAATTTCGGCGTTATATAATATTAGCTCAGAGAATGGAAGGATATAAAAATGGCAAGATGAGCAGATTTCAATCACCGAATGATTCAACTGAATGATATCCAACTTTAAATAACGATATTTTCGAAAGAAATATGCCAGTCCTAAGAACGCAGAATTGGGGAGGGAGTTGTGTTTAAAAAATAATGGTTACGAATATGCTCTTCGAAAATATAGTGTCTACTTCCACTTTTACAAGGAAGGGGACAAGGTAGTCTGTCTCGAATTTGTGTATACCTTCTCTGCTTCGGTCTCCATTTTTAAATATGGGTTAACCCTTATTTTTCTTCTGGTCCGCAATTACATATGCCGAATAGGACGATTCCCAGGATGACGAAGGAAACATTACGCGCGGTCCGTTGCCAGTTTGTTATGGTACTTCTCCGGCATTCTCCCGGTACTGATAGGAGACTACCGCCGAACTGAGCAACCGGACGCTAGAAATTTCCTTGGCAGTGCAGGCTTTAATCCGTCAGAGCGTTGCAACGAGTGACGAAAATTCGTCAACGTGGGGACTCGACTCTTACGAGGACATTCCGGAGGTCAATTAACTCAAGTGGCAACTACGTTCTAGGGATGCGAATATCGCCAACAAAATCGATGCTCAAAATTTAAATTTATTATCGGTGATAAAAAAATCGACTCAAAACTATCGATGTTACTAAAACTGGGCTGGTAACTACTTACGTTCACGCATGGGGGAGGGGGGGGAGAATTTAATTTGAAAATGGCATCGTTTATTACTGTCTAATTGAAGTTTAACCGACAAGACAGTCAAAAGTGATCAGGACAATTAACAAAACCTAGATTATCTCATTCGATAAATCGAAAATACAGACTTTTTTATTGACGAAAACTCGATTTTATTTATTGTTCATCCTTCGTCCATTTGTTGCGAAGAATATTCAATTAACGGATAACCGAAAATGATTACAAATTTGTTACGGCGGACGTTTTTCGAAAAACATATCTACCACATACAAACTTTGAACAAAATATTGCCAACAAAACTTCGATGTTAAAAAATGATATCGTTCTACGTACGATATTATAACGTACTATATACGATTTTAAACACAGTACACATTTTACTGCGTTCCCGCTGAGCGTTTGCAAGTAGGGATGAGACTTCGATGTCGATTTTAACATCGATGTTTTGTCTTTGACCTTTTGGCTGATATTTTATTCCAGAATAAAAAAGTACAATCATTATAAAAACCTGTAATAATTTTCGGATATCCATAATTTATTGAATATTCTTCAGACCAAAAGTGAAAAATAATCGAAGTCTGAGTTTTCGTCGATGAAGTCCATATAATTTTGAATTATTCATTCTGATAATGGAAGTTTTATTAAATGTCCATATCATTTCTTGACTTGTTTGTCAGTTAAAAAGCTAGATTAATAAACAATCGCGACCACTATCAAATTACCACCCCCCACGTTAACAGTAACGGCTACTAAAATGGAGATTTCGTATAAGAAGAATAATTACTATTGAATTATCGAATCAGATAAAAGTTTTAATTATCCTGATGATGCTTTGACTTTGTTTTGGCAGATAAATCTTAATAAAAATACTAATAAAAGAGACCACTTTCATATATTAAATCCCTCCCTCCACGTGATCTTAAATAATCTGGGTTACTTCCCACTTTTAAGGAACATGGACGTTGACCAGAATCGATGTTTCAATTTCGAACACGGATGTAGTGCGGGCGTCGTCGCGTCCCCGGTCGCAGGCGGCGTGGGGCCACGCCCCCGCAGCGCCGGGCGGAGAGCTGCCCGGGGCGTGGGCAGGAGCGCGGGCGGGGGCGGAGGCCGGGACTGCTCGTCCGGGAAGCGCCGCCCCCGCGCGTAACTCGACGCCGACGCCGCCGACGCCCCAGAACTTGACCTGGCGCTGTGACCGCCCGCCCGCCGTGCTCCACACTCCGCTTCACTCCGCTTGTGCTCGGCTCTCGGCGCGCTGCTCTCGTGGCCCAGTGCCGTCCCACGTCCACCACGCCCCCCTTCTCCTCCTCCTCATATATCGCTGCCAGACGGCGGCGCGCTCGCTCGCTCGCCCAGGGAACCACGCCCACCTTCAGCACACGCTCCTCGCCGACACCGACACACCAAGAGTCGTAGAGTTCGCACAAGAAATCTCGTGCACTCCACGACCGGTAAAATGAGAGCGACATATACGTTACGCGATACAATGAGAGCGCATACGCAGTATTTACTTGACTCTGCGGGAGACGTCGCGACGTCCTGCACGCAGTTGGCAACGTGTCGGCTGTCATGCTGCAACCTTCATCAGGGCAAAATGCCTAATAGTGCGCGCGCACAGTTAAACCATCTATAGTGCGATTTTTCTAACCGGGTCCCTGACAGGGATACTTATACGTCACTATGGTGACGTTCAAGCTCCGGATTGGATGAACCCGTCAACAGCTGATACCAGACATTGGCACAGTTAGAAAAATCGCACTAGTCGCATAACCGTTGGAGTATTCCAGATCCATGATATTGTAACAAGGAAATTTGTTACAATATCATGGATCTGGTATACTCCAACGGTTTTTTTTGTTTCTTTTTCTTTCTTTCTTTCCCCCCCCCCGCCGTATCGTTGGTCAGAAAACATCCATTACAATTCCCATACCGATGGGAGGTAAGGATTACAATCGCTTAACTCACGACCATACACGTGCTGTGCGTTTTCTTACGTTAATGATTTCTTTAATCGGTTTTACGCGTAGTACGTTAGAGATATGAACGAGTATTTGGTCAAGGCTGCCAATTGAAAAATCAAAGAGGACGACCTTTTTGAGGCAGCCGTCTCCTCTGCGACGTCCCCATGTGTAAAGATCCCGCGCGGGAACTCGACGTTACACGTGCTGTATTCAGAAAAATACCAAATACACGAGGCACTAAAATTTAATGAGTGTGTTCGTGTTTATCAATCCGCCGCATTTTAACTCTCGCAGCATTATGAATTTTCATTCAGAAACAAGACATCGGAAAAGAAAAACAAACAAACATCGATCACAAAACATCGTTGATTTAAAAAAAAAAAACCTGCCTGAATACGTCGATGTTTAAAACGTTGATGTTTCTACGAAAACATCGACATTGATGTCGCATCCTAAATCGATTCCAAACATCGTGTAAATTCAAGTAACGGAACACTCCTGGTGACTCATTATTCGTATTCGGCAGAGCCAGGCCGACGCCTGCAAACGACGTCTATCTTCTTTCGCACTTCCGCCAACCAATCAAAGTGCAATTCGTTACACGCTCGTTCCATTCCAACAGCAGCCATCCGCGCAATGCATTTCACGACTTTTCCATATGGTGCAAAATGCTTCGTTAAATGACTAACGATTAAATAATTTCACGATATGCAGCAAACCTTTTCAAATGAAAGCCGTAAAACGTCAGATTAAACTAGCAACAAACGCAAGAAAATTCTAATCAAGAAAACTAACGTGAAACGAAAATTGAATAGAAGATTCATGAACAAACGTATTTTGTGAAGGAAAAATGACGGAACAGTCCACGAACCAATTTAAACTTAATCACTGCGCCCGTTTTAGCGAAGAGCGATGGAACATTTCCAGCGAGCAAATACGCACAGCCTCTGTAATGAAACCCGGTATGCCGTGGGGCAACACTACTTGCAATACACGAGAGCCATTCAGGACAGCGCGCGAAAGATCAATGGAGGAATAGGGAGGGGAAATCTGGAAAACAAGGGCGGATGTGGAGAAGACGGAGAGCACAGGGAGACGGGAGGACGTAGAGGAAGGCGACATTTGCACCGACATTTTCAGAGTTTTCTAAAAAAATTGCTCCATTTTTTCCTTCTATTCTGTTCTCAGATGCAGCAAAACACACCTATAAAAATTATTTTGGTCCGATATTTCGTTCATTTCTCAACAATTTCCGAAGTTATACAGAGCTTTAAGATAAAAAGAAAGTAGGTTGCTTGTCAGGAACGACAACCTGTGATTATACATTTTATGTTTTTTATGTATATCCCCGAATAAATTCTTTATTCTCTTCTGAAGTAGGTTTCCAAACCATATTCATAAGCACTTGGGGAATTTTAACAAAATTTTCTATCGTACATCCCTTTGGAAATACCTTTTAAAATTTGTATTTCACTGACACGAATCATAGATAAAAATGTTCATCAAACTTGTATACAGTATGAAGCGGGAAGAAACCGTTCGAAACGAAGAATTATTTTATTTTTTAAATTAATATCATAATTTTAATGAAGTTGCATATTACGAGTACGTCGAAGTTGAAATGTTTTATAGTTAAAATGTTTTATACTGTTTTAAAGTGACGAAAAAAATACCATAGAGTCCATAGTAACATACAGTTCACTATGGAAAAAAGATTAGAAAAGTTTATTCTATCTACATTAGCATTCTTAAGCTTGCAGTACTCAAATCCCATTTCGAAACGCAAGTGATTACACGAGTTACATACGTAGCCTAAGTTAAAATTATATATTTTTAGCCATTAAGACTTCCTTAAAAACTTTCTGAACATGAACATAGATCAGAACATGTTTATTTAAATATTATGTGGAAGACAAGGTCACACCGGCCTACCTGTGGTGTCTCCCGGATGGAAAATGGAGATAAGCGACGTGTATTAACATACGAAATACTTTCTCCCTACTGATAATTCATAGTTCCCCAGGTGTTGTGATAATAGTATATGGCAATAGTACACGACCCTGACAATATTATACCGTCTTTTGGGTTTCCTACGTAGCAAACTTCCTTTCTACCTCCCATAACTGTAGTGTTCGCACGGACTACAATTGTAGCCCATCCGACTTCAAACTATATGTGCACGACGCGCTTGCTACCAAAAGCTCAGACGCACACTGGACAGTAAGGATGACATTATTTGAAGCTACTGCTACGCCACCAGTCTTAACTCATTAGCGGTTTCGCAACAGCAAAAACCAAATACTTGAGCTACATCTGAGGCCCGCGCAAGTACATGAGAATTGAAAAGCGGAAGAGGTGGCTCAGGGCATCAACTGATGTCACTGCAGTGCCAGGGGCCGGGACATCCTAGGGTTCCACTTGGAACGGTGGCTGGATTTTCGAAACTAGCTAGCTCTAATTCAGTCGCTATCTGGAGAATTATTCTAGAGATCGATGCGCTGATCCGAGGTTTTCCGTGGTTTCCCCGATCAACACGAGACGAATGCCGGAGCAGTACCTTAGCAAACGGGTCACGGACCGCGAGCGATCTTTACGTCCTCTTCCCTGTCCTATCCTCACACCTTACACACTAACACGCACCACACATGCCGGGAGGCAGGTCGGGAGCTTAGAGCTTGTCCCGACTTGAGTCGGTGCTGATGGGAGACTCCTGGCTGGGGGGGAAACCCCGCTGCTACCCGACAGTAGGTCGGCGCCGGATCTCGCCAACGCCAACGGGAGATCACCGTCACCTTCAGAGCAAAACTCACCCACTACACCTACAGGGCTGATGACATTGAACTGAATTGATGCCTTATTTTACGTGGCGAAACTCAGGCCATTAGACCTGCCCTTCCGTCTGTCCACGCAAATGTCGCTACGCTCCTTTCACCAACTAGCACAGAAAGAAGTATTTCTTGGGCGAGAAACAGGTGATTTCAATTTAGTTCAGAGGTTACGTCATTTAGGGTTGAGGATCTTTCGCATGCAAGTTAATCTACTAACATGGGACAGCCGGCTTTACTTCCCCTCCGTACGAAGGATTTTTTCGCCTTTAAAATCCACGGCTTCGATCGGGTTTGAACCCGCCAACTTGAGCAATACAGACAGATACGCTAACCGTTACACCATCGACCTTGGCAGTCGACGCGCCCGGAATCACTAATCGATCGAGAATTGAAAAGGGCACGTGTGATAACGCTCTCTTGCCCATTCGACCGAGAGAAGCCTCGGAGCAGCGACCCGTCGGCGTCCCATTTGCAGACCGCTAATTGCCCACGATTTGCACCCGTTATTGGAAGCACTGCTCTCCCGCATTGGACTGTTAATGAACTGGCAACGCAGCATCAGAAGCGGGTAAAAATATAGTATGCCCGGTGCGCGTGTAATGGGCGAAATTAAAACGCAATTAACTCAAGCTTCATTTACGCTGCAGGTTTTGTTTTGGATTCGGATATACGACGCATCGTCGTCATAACATCGTCCTGTCAAAGCGCTGAGAACCATTAACAATTATAGTAGATCATATTGTGACAGTTTGCAGTCTTGGGGAATTGCAAATCACACATCCACGCATATCCTACATTATACATTATCTACGCAGTGCATTTAAATACCTAAAGATTACCAAGTACAATTCCGTAGGTGCAAACTATGTAATTCACGGGCCCATCGTAAAACTACCAACCGAACCAGCCGGCAGCTAGAATTTTGCAGAGTGACCGACTTCGACTTTGCTCCGAAGACTGTGACGACACTCCGCCACCGCCGATAGTTCACCCCCGGGCTCTCCCCTGGCGAACGACAGCTGCAATTCAAGACGTATCGCAGCCAATTTGCAGCGAGTGCAACTCACCCAGCAGATCAACGTCTCCGTCAAATGACCACTCACCTGCAACACAAGAAACGCACGTCAGGAAATGCACACATATTTACACTCGCTCACCGAAACACAATTATAGCCCTAAAGATACTAAATGGCACATTGAAAATGAAGTTCTTACGTCACTGCAATAAACACAGATCACCGTATGATCCACATGGAAATAATACTTTAAACAAATATTATTTATTAATAAATAATAATATTAATGTTAACAATAAAAAATATACAAATTTATACTGAGAACTGTTCTTATGACATTAAGAGTGGTACAAAACTTTAAACATTTAGAGCAGTGATATGAAATTCTGTTTACATGTAATGCCGTTTAAAGAGAAGACCCACTGAAAAATCGGCATCAGGAAAACGTTGATGGAATTTTAGCACCCTGGGCTTGAGAAGAAATTTTCATTGTTTAACCGTGTCTATAACGAGACCCAGATACCCAACCATTTCATTCTTATAGCCGGGCGATGATCCGACTTCTTATTCGTATATTCCACGTATGATGCCCAAACGAACAGAATACACACTAAGTAGGCGGGTCGAAGCCGACCACTGTCTGGTTGAGCTTTTCAGAACCCGACAATGACGAGAGATTATTTCTTCTGGCGACTTTCAAGTGGGGGCCGGAGCAGTCTTAACCCACGAGTCATGAACTGAACAAGAACCTTCCTTCCCTAAACACCTGTACTCCCTCTCATCCTTACCACCAGGCGAACCAATGCTTTATTTAACACACGTTCCGCATAGGATGTCGATAAGGACAGAATTTTCCACAGCACCTAATTAGGGCCGATGCCTGGACGAACATTCTAGTCCACGGCGCTGATACGTCGTTTCCTCTATTCAACTCCACATGGATGAGAACCAAAACCTTCAACAGGCGACCTCGGACCCCGCGCGATTCTTCTTTCCCCATCCAGTCCCCATTCACACCCTACGGGTGAACCATGGTGTGATATTAATTATTATTATTATTATTATTATAAATGTATTGGCATTCGTACTTCCTAAATACCTATTTCGCTTTTAAAGACTGTTGACCCATTATTACAGTACGTAAATGTACAGCTTGTCCTCCCCTCTTAAAATGTTACTACACTATATGTATGTCAATTCAATGGTTAGGCGGAAGAGCAGGCCCAATGGCCTGAGCCTCGCCATTAAAAAATATTATTATTATTATTATTATTATTATTATTATTATTATTATTATCATTATATATCCCCCGACCCTGACCCGGTCAGTTCTCTTCTCCGACCCACTGATCCAGAGCGCAGCTACGTCTCCTAGGATACGCCCAAAGCGGGTTGTTACCCAATTCGCTCTGCATGTCTTGTATTAAGGTAAGGAATTCATCTGTAGCGGAACCAGGGAGCCTTGGGCGCTGGGCGGGCATCAGTGGACGTGATACAAACGGTCTGACCAGGAACGGCGGACGGCCAGGATGGTAAAAAAAAATCCATATTGTTGAAGCAAATCCATTTCTTTCTAACGAAAGCATTAACACCCATTAATATCAGGTTGTTTGGTTTTTCTGTTTTCAGACCGATGCATTTCGTCCGGAACCAAAAATTACGAATATAAAAAAGGATTATAGTATCTAATTTTTGTGCGATAATTACTTGCAATCAACAGCCGCTGTAAACATTCCACTGTCCCCGCAATGAAGACGAGACGGTTCGCAAACCGTCTAGCGATTCCTTTTTTTTACCTTCTTTGATAAACTAATATGGTTAAACTGATATTGAAACTTGGACCTCTTTAGAACATGGTTAGAAAATTTAAGATGACAGTCAAGTTTAAGACAATGGACATTCTGAGCTAATACTTGATGTGTTTTTATGTATCACTGTCGTGAAAGTACGTTTAAGGGAAAAATAGCAAAAAGTACAAGTCTTTTATTTTTATTTCCTTCGTTTACATTCTGATATAAACGTCATTATTAAATATATTTTATTACGTGAACAAACAATAAAACAAACTCAATAATAAATACTTATTGGAAATTAAAACAGACATGGGGAAAATACCACTATATATTAGCTAAACATCTTTTTTTTTTTTTTGTCTGTTTTCAATAAGATATCTTTTTTTGCACGTAGGTCAAAGTGATTGGTGTTTCGCTAAAATTTGCATCACTAGTACTTCGATTTATTTAGTCCTTGCACAGACTTTGTCAGCTTTTACGCGGTCGACAACCCAATCGCGGATAGCTATAACGTACTTACTCGAGGGTGTCATCCAAGCTCCCGACTTTGCAATAGACACCTAATCTGTGGTTTTACGTCACAGCGCCTTGTGTTTCTGTTTAAATCCGAAGTACAGCGGGGCGAATCGTGAAGGTAGCTGGTGGGATTGAGTGGGGAACCCGAGTGGATGGGGGGGGGGGGGTGGCACGGAAAATAAAGAATATTACTTTCGATGTTACCACTTGGAAAAGGACGATTGTCCTCTCTGCCAATAAAATGATTTGATAATAAATCACCGGCCACGGCCGGCATTGCTTCCAAGTATAACACCATAATTTCGAAGTTCCCTTCCCACCGCCATGTAAAAATCCGTCTTTCTAGGGACCCTCCTTAGTCGTTGAATCATTAATGAAACGCCGTATCCCTTATATCAGTGCTTAACAGGGAATTAAGTTTCTGGTGTCATAGAACTCTATGAATATTTTGTTTACTTTCGTAATGATGGAATCAAACGAGTTTTCTATTTTGTTCCTATCAAAGTGTCGTTGATGCACATATTGCTTAACCCTTCATCAACCTTGGATTGTATTTTATTCATGCTAGTGTATTAAGAAATTTTTGCCAACCTCATGAAGGTACAGAATCATAGAACATTTAAACAATTGTGGCCCATGTGGGATATTGATTTAGCGAGCAAAACGTGCTTTCGTTATTGTAACCAACTGCAAGTTAGCCGGCTAAACCTTAAGAAGATTTTCACCAAAATCGAAATTATTTCGTCGATATAGCTAATGTTTGCGGCTTTGTTTGATTGAGAAATGGAATTTTGATTTGGCGATGTTTTGAAGAGACAGATATTTTGACACCTGGCAAGCGTCAAAGACACCAAATTTTTTTTCAATACATGGCGTAGACCCCGTTTTCGATAAAATCTTTATTTTTATAAATTGGAAGCGTTTAATATTTACAGCCGTCTTACAACAATATTGAAGAATTTTCTTCGGCAGCCAAATCTGTTGTTCAAAAGGCAATTTTAAATAGATTCATTTCAATTTTTTCTTTTGAAAAATGAGTAGTTTTCGGCAGGCCGTAATTAAGTTGTGAAACAATAAGAGTAATTTTTAAAAATAAAACAATTCTCAAAGAATGTCTGACAAAATGTTTTTTTAAAATTTCCCCATGCGTTAGAAAGCAAAGTCACACATTTGAATGAAAAATGAGACATGTATTTTCGTATGTTTTCTTTCTCAATGGTCGAAGATGGAAAAGTTAAAACTAACGCAAGACAGATGTATGTGCTGAGTCGTTCGTCTTCATCTTTCGCGCCATTTTAAAACCTCATATTTGAAAATGCACACCAATACTTTAGCTACAAGTTTAGCCTCTGTTGCCCGCAATTTTGAACTATATGTTATTCGAATATCAACTTTGTATAATGGAAGACGATACTAATGGGTAAGGCCCGGAAGTTAATGAAAAATCATATTTAATTATCGATCTTTGTAGCCTGTATGCTACGATTATTATAATGTCCACAACAACACAAACATCCAAAAATTCGTGATTTTATGTAGCATATTTACGATTAGTTGCATTTTGTGTTTACTGCATCATATTTCCATTATATTTAAGTGTAAGTATATTATACTTGTGTTTTGTTCTAATGTGGCACATTTCTCTTCGAATTTCAAATTAATATGCGATAATTATCATCGAGAAACATAAAAGTGTTTCTCTCGCAACTGTGAACATGGTTTACTGTTCTTGAGAAATTGTGGGAATGTACTTTCGATTCGTTCGCAGCGAGTGTTGTCTGAATTCCTTATCTGATAACATGGCGCTGTACCGGAAACGGTTTGGTCCATTATTGAATTGATCTATAATTTTGTTTCGATAAAAAAAAAAAAAAGAAAGTTGTAGCATTCGATTGAAACTTCGACATGATATAGACGAAATCAAATTTTACTTCAAAAAATTATTGCTGGGTTACTTAACGAGAGACAAAAATGCAAATTATATTCTTAAAATTAGAATGTTTTGTAGTTCATAAATACATAAAACTTGTTAATAGTTACAGCGATATTTCATTAGTTCTGACGCCATACTTTAAATGTTCGAGAATATTTGCTTGCAAATGTCTCTTTTTGACAACAACTTACATCTGAGTTAACATTGAGAAAGATAATTCATTAGTAAATTATCTAGTCAATAATTTTACTCTATTGTTCTCATAATGGACGGTAGGTAAAATGTGTTTAAATTAAAAAAAAAAATTCTCGGGAAACTGCTGCGAAAATTCCCTGGCAGGGGTCGTTTCCAAGACTCCTCTGTCCTGGGCCTGTGGAGATAAAGACGCTTCCTGCACCGGCTCGACATTATTCGCTCTCGCCGTAGAGAGAAGAAGGGCGGGGCGGGCGGCTGCGGGACTCGTATCCGTCATGCCGACTGTGACGCATGCGCGATGACCGACTCGAACAGCTGTTTGCGGACTTATCGCCGCCCTTTTAGATTCCTTCCTGGGCCTGCAGATATAACGGATCCCGTCACGCTCGTATCTTGAGAAACTTTCACTTCCTTGCCTGCCATTCCGCTTTCGCCTGGTAATGTTCTCTGTCGTACGCCAAATTAACTAAGTAATAATAATAATATATTCAATAATAATAAATATAATAATAATTCGACGATTGAAATCTGTTTCTCTTTGAATAGGGATCTTCCGAGAAGAAATGTCCATCATGTCAATCTACAAACCATCATCTACAATGGATAATAAAACGGGAGCCCCTTAACTTAAGTAAATATTAAATTAAAGTCTCTAATAAAAATCTTATATTTGGTTGTATGCTTCCTAATTTGTGAAATTTGCGTTGAGAATAATATGATATAAGACTAGAGGTAGAGCAATCTACTTGAGTAAGAATGTGATGTGTATACTTGACACGATTAAAAGTACAAATGCATGCAATTGTATTATGGGAACGGGCGACCTGCACGAACTGATCCCCATATAGCAAAGAAAGCTGCTTGTGTTTATTCGAAGGACAGGTCCTTTGTATTAATAAATCGCTTTCTTCTTTTTCTTCTTTCTTTCTTTTCTTTTTTTTTTTTTCTTTTTTTTCTTTTTTTCCTCTTCTCCTATCCCTCTCCTTCGTTTCGGGACAGGTCCTCAACTTCCCACGCCCACCGCTGTCGTTGTCTTGAGAGTTCCTTCTGTTTCCAACGCTTGCAGCATTTGTTGTTTGCTTCTGAAAACATTCCGGTGGAAGTCCTCCCTCGCCCGTTGCGCTTGCGGCTGCGTGAGCTTTGACCTCATTCGTACCTCTCGGGCGCCTTCCCGCCGCTGGCGTGGTGTTTCTTTAATTTCCCCTTCTTGTTTGTGTGTTCGGGAGGGGTAATACGAGCGATGTTTCGTACTAGAATTGAAGAGGGCGGCGGGAAGCAGTCGATATTGAGTATATATCCCGTTGCGCGTTGTGGCGCGGAGCAGTGACGTGCTCGGAGTGAGGGGGGGGAGTAGAGGCGGGCGGAGGCTGCAATGCGGCAGATGCGCGCCCGGTCGCCTGGCCTCCCCCTTCCCCTTCTCCGGACATCACCCTCCCTCCCTCCCCTCCCCTCCGCTCCGCCCCGCCCGGAAATAGCCTTCGCGCCCGCGCGGGCGGCAGGAGTCTCCCAACCCGCGGGGAATGTTGGACGCTATGCCGTCCGCCTCTCCGCCCCCGCGCCCCCCCCCCCCCCCCACCGACCGTGCACAACAAGCCTTCCGGGCTCCTCATGCGGAAACACCGGCTGGCCGTCTCGGATGACCATTTGGGGTCGTCGGCTTCTGAGTGGACAAGCGAGCCCTCGGCGATTTTCTGGGGTTCTCCCAGTTTTGTCTGCCTTCTCATTCCACGGTCAACAATGGATGCTGTAGCTGATATGTTCGTCATCACTCCGGGCCTATGATGATCCTCCTCAGTGATGATTTGTCATCACTGAATCCCTACGAACGAATTGAACTTTCCGTATTATACAGAAGCAATTCCAAGACTGTGTCCCAGGTTCGATCCCCGGCCAATTCCCGGGTGGAATCGAGTAAGGCAAAACGACCTCTTTGCTTTTCGCCCGGGGTTTTCGGGTTTCATGCGTTCCACTAAAAGTTGTCTGTTTTCATTTCATTATCTATTCGTTTCATATACATTATTAGGTTAGCACACATGACCGTAATGAAATCTGACTGGAAGGACTCCTCATACCCCAAAAGATAAATAATAATAATAATGATGATAAATGCTAAATAAATAATAATAAATAAAACATGCTTCCCCCTTCCACTACCACTCGGAGTTCAATCGTCGGCAATCAGTGTAGAATGTAATGAGTAATGAGCACTCGATTAGTTTCCTTCGCTTCCCCACCTCATTCCACTACAGCACCTATCCCAGTTTATCATTGCATCATCGTTTCACATCGTTATCGCTCATCATCGGCCATTCAGGTCATCTATCAAGAGGCATAAATTAAATCGGACAGTTGAAGGCTCATAAACCACACGTAAATAATAGCCCTTCATCCGCTAGGTTTGGCGCAAGTGCGGCTCACTTCCTACCTGTTGAACCTGTTAAGCTATCGATTGCGCTCCCCTGTTCGAATTGAAATATTGGCCTATTTCTTCTTCATCTCAAAAAATCTTAACATATACTACGTGTGGGTATATATTATGATAAATCAAATTACCTTGACAGAATAAAATTAATGTCAAATATCTAAGTGACCTTGACCTTGGGCTACATCTCAGAAAAATCAGAAAAATCAACAATAAAAATAAATGCAAGTAAGGAATAATACAGCTAGCTCAGCGGTTAAGGCACTAGGTCATGAAAATTGAAATTTAGTTCATCAATTGACAAAGTATTTGATAACAAGTCAGCCAGTTATCAATTGAAAAAAATTGTAATATTACGACGTTTTGCCGCGTAAGCAGTGACACGCTGATGTATGCGAATTTACTCTTAGTTCGCCGGAGGACGTGAATAGGAGAACATGAATATGAATTAAATATTAATTCATCAACATCAAACTGTGTCTGGACGTTTCTCGAATTCCTGCGGTTCAAGTGAAACCATAGACACCATCAATGCGTAGGCTTGCATAGTTTTTTTTTTGCTATTGAAATTAATAATAGAACCCGAGTTCCGAGATCTATTGGCATTTGCAACTCTCCTTCATTGATCATACTTTCCTTTCCGATTTTTGCTCGCGTTCTTAGAAATAGTTAATTTAAATAACGGGCTATTTATTGTATTTTAAATTCAAACTTAATGATCATTCGATCGCATACATCATCTTCCAAGCTTGCAGGTTCTGGCCGAAAACAACAGTGTCTGAAACAAAAACTTGTTTTCGCCAGAAGCTGCAAGCTCTGAAGATGATCCCGCTACGATCGAAATGACATAAGTTGAATGAAATATTGATACCTGACAATATTTAATTTATTTATCATGAATAAAAAAGGTATCTACTTCACCACAAATCCATGTAATTTTTAAATTATTAATTTCAGGGAAGGCAACTTGTGATGTTTTGCAAATTTATTGCCAATGGCGAACCATCTCACCTGAAGCTCAAACTGCAAACCGAATATCGTGCAGCAAAAAAACTACACAATTGTGACGTCAGACGTCGGGGCCCAATAATACATTTCATAGCAACCTGGCTCATGTAGTAGACAGAAATTGCGTCGTGCTCCCTAAATAACCATTTTTTAAATAGGTTTGTGCCACCTCGAAACGTTAAAGCACTGTATCTTTCTGCGCACGCAGCGATGCGACTTACAGACGCCGAAATTTGAAACTGCGCTTGCGCAGAAGATCGACATGTTGCTTAACTTCGAGGGGGCCACAAACCTCCTACTTTAAAAAATCGGTATATTAGGGAGTTTGTGTACCCTCGGAAGATAGCCACCCACTATCGATCTTTTTGCGCCATGCGCCACTTTCCAAGTTCTGCACACTGGTGCATCTGCGCGGCGTGCGCAGGAGGGTCGATCGTGCAGCCGCTATTGGCGCCACAAACTCCCCTAATGTCGGCACCGGGTTGCATCGTAGGTGGCCTCGCACTCCCCTCTATTGGCCGGAGGGGGGGGGCAGCTTCCTGAGGCGGCTGCTTCGATGCGGAGCCACGCTCTTCTGTCCTTTGTCATCTCCCGCTTCGGCCCCGCCCCCTTTCCTTTTCCTTCCTTTTCTCCTACGCTAATTAGCGCCCTCCCAATATCCTCTCACTTAACACGCCATAACAGGACCCTTGGTCCGAATACCTATCTAGCGCGTGGCAGTGACGACGCCTAAAGGTC
>BOPP01000211.1:922924-936969 GCA_017312745.1 Gryllus bimaculatus
CGGCTCGTAGCAGAGCATTGGTTTGAATGGAGGTCTTCCCACGTGCGGCGGGTTGGCGCCGCTGCGGCAAGCGGCTACGGACTCTCGCTACGCGAAGCGGAGGAGGGCGAACGCGCCTCCGCTAGCAGAACACAGCTTTAAATGGCGGTCCTCCCACTGCGCGCTGTTGCACCCGCTGCGGTCCCTTTGTTCGTCGTAACCTACCCCTGCAGAACCCGCTCCCTTCCGCGGCGGGCGGCGGTGGCGTGCAGCGGAGGCGACGTGGGAAGAGCATTGCTGCTTATCGGAAGCGCGCCGCTGTGACGACGTGAGCAGGCGCCCTAAACTAACAGCTTCCTCTCTGACACACGAACGAGCAGTCCGATTGCTGGGCTCCAAGATTCAATTAACAGGTCTGTCGATTGTGCAACGGCGGTAGCGCCTTTGAAGAAAAGTAGACAATGAGTTATTTCTAACACTGCCTTTCCTTCATAGTATTGCACAAATGTATTTACTAAGTGACGGAACGTTATTAACACGGGATGTGTCATTTCAGTCGAGAAAAACTCGACGTCTCATTTGCATGAATACATGTTACGAACTTTTGATGACAAAACCCTCATTCCTACACAGGAGTTTTTTTTGACGTTTTCTCCTCTTTAACGTTCAAAAGACTTCAAATGACTCGACGCAAAGAGTTTCTGTGTATGTACTGGAGGAAGAAAAAAAAATTTCCTTTAGATATAGACGATGAAAAACGCAAATTTGTGAACTGACAAAATTTGGTGAGCAAATTATGACAATCCCGCAACACACGCGGTGGACTGTGTCTGACCTATGCAGCGGTCGTCGGATTTGCAGTGCATTCCCGATCGTAAATGAAGCAAATAACCTCCCGAGCCTGCACCTTATGGGTAGACTAGTGTGCAAATAAGAAAATGTGCACGCACAAATACCAACTTGCTGCCCACTAGCCTGGCATTGCATACACACTTGCACCCCAACCTCGGCGAACTCGCATCACAATTATTCATTTCTGGCGAATCTTACGAAACGAAAGATATAATGTTGAAGTTATCTTGGCGTATGCAGCGCATGTCAATTATACTGTGAATCTTCGCCACTGTGTGATGGTGGATGGCAAATAAATCTTTAGGCAGATACGTAAGCATAACGGTTTAACCTATCACGGACATAAATTAAAGTTCATTAATTTATTCAGTGCATTGACGTTTCCTTATGAGCTTTCTTTAAAGAAAAATAAATCACATTATCACATTACCAAACAAGAAGAAAGACCACCGCTTTTCGTCTTGCAGAAAGAAAAGTATGTTTTTTTAATACTTTTTCTTACTTACACCAGTCTCCCCATAAAGTAAACAGTCTCCGACACGCTACTCTCATCGCTGGACGAGCCAATAACCTCAACAGCCCCTCGTAGTGCCCTGTATCAAAGCACAATACGGTGGAAACAGGATTACTGTTGGATGAGATAACTTTAATGACAAAGGAAGCGGATGTAACAACGATATTACGAGTACAATTTATGATTACGTTCAGGGTTTTCTTACATGTTATCAATCCCGAGAGCTTGTGAAACGAGAATGAAAACCCGATAGCAAAGTTATTACACCACTTCCCGCTATCTTCTTTGATAAAACTCCGTACTGTGAGAACGCGTAGGTGCAAAAACACTATCTTCGGCCACCGTGATTAAATTGTTATTTATTACACTTTCGCATTCCTTCGTTGATGAATTGATAACTGTTTCAATTTCGGTTTATCAATATCACAATAGGGAACCTTAAATTCAAAGCCTACATATGAGTAGATTAGTCCCTAATATTGCTGAATAGCAGATTCAAGCTTGTTCAAAGCACGCGAACATCTGTAACTTAAGACTGAAAATTGTAAGATCTACTTAATTAAATTATGATTAATGAGATTTAAATTTTAAGTGAGAATGAGTTAATGATTACTGTGAAATACTATGGAGAGAGCACACTAGCGACTTCCCTAATTTGCTTGTGATTACGAGCAAGTGAAATGGCAAATACACCTCGCTATGTGATATATAAGTCAATACGTCAATACGAACAGCTCACAAATTAGGTGAATAGCAATAGAGTATACAAAAATGGGTGAAGTACGTAGAAAATGTTGAAATTAACTGGACTTTCTCTGAAAAAAAAAATCCTATATCCAACTGGTAAGAAAGTTTTGGACTGGGCATCACGTACTGGAACACGGTGTGAAGAACATGCGACGAGACATTCCACGGTCAACGGCAGTTAACAGTGTACCAGTTGACTGAGTTGAAGTTATTGGCGGGGCTTCGAGAGCAAACAAATCACCCATCAGCCCAGGGCATGGCAGCTGCACAGTATCATGCTATCGTACGGCAATCTTCAGATGTGGGTGCCCATGTTTTTAAACGATAATAAGCACCAATAATATATTCGTTCTTAATAAATAGACTTCACGAAATTACTTCCAAGGCACAAACCCAACGAAGTCTGTAGCAGATGCAACTCACCCAGCCGATCAATGATATCAACCGTCTCCGTCAAATGACCACTCACCTGCAACACAAGAAACGCACATCAGAAAATGCACACATTTCATAGCACACAACACTCGCTTCCGGAAACCACACACTTGTTAACTTCAAAAAATAATAATGGTCGTTCATTTTGAAGGAAATTAACATATTACTCAGCAATATACACGGAGAACACTTTATGAGAGAGGAGGTAAAAGTATTTTCTGTAGGAAAACACTCTAAAATTGGAAGGTCTATTTTTCAACAGAAAAGGTTTAAAATATTTAATCTTTATAGTTCTGAGTAACAACGAAATTCGCAAATACACAATACATGTACATTGCAGTCTCCAGAAAAAGTAATCTTGACACATTCGAATAAACCCACAACAAACAAAATCCAATCTCGATGCAACTTCAAGAGCCGCACATAAAAAGCAAATTAATCCTTCGCCTTTCGAAAGACCTGCTGATTTGAGGTTTCACATTCGCATTAAACACCCCACTGCAGCTACAAACAAAACAGAAGAGACAAAAAACGCGAACGCAGGCGGATCAAAGAGGTGTAAATGCCATATGAGAACAAGGCGGCGGGGGCGGGGCGGGTCGCGGCAGAGTGGGACGTAACGAGGCGTGGCGGAGCGGACGGGGCAATGAGGGTGGGCAGGATAGGACAGGACAGGACAGGGCAGGCAGGCAGCCAGGGCAGGCAGGGCAGGGCAGAGCGGGCAGGGCAGGGCGCAGGCGGGCAGGGCAGGGCAAGCGGGGCAGGGCGGGCAGGGCAGGGCAGGGCAGTAGGCAGGGCAGGCAGGGCAGCAGGGCAGGGGACAGGGCAGCGGCAGGGGCAGGGAGAGTTTAACCAGGCGGCCGGGGCGTGGCGGGGCGTGGCGGGGCGTGGCGTGGCGGAGCGAGCGCGGCGCGGCGTGGCGTGGCAAGTTGAACGTGGCGGGGCGTGGGCGAGCGGGGGCGACCGCGGGGGCGGCGCCGGGCGGGTCGGGGGCGTGTGGTCGATATGAGGCGTTCGCCACGCCCACGCCGCCCCCGCACGCCGCCTCCACTCCGCCACGCCCCTTGCTCCTAGGGCACGTCGATCGCGCACACGTCGCCTCCCTGCGAGGGCGACAACACAAAGAAACGATGTATCGAATTGCTAGGTCAAGCTTTCGCGGTATGCACGTTAATTACAATATGTCGTACTCGGGATGACAAGGTTCTACCAGACTTCGAAAAAAATGTCACAAGAGAGCACTTAGAAATTGTTCAGAAGTCTCTAACATTGATGTAAAATGCAGATGGAACTTAACAAAAGTTTTCCTTCAAGCCCAATTTGAAAACTTTCTAATCTTATAAATTTAAAAATAAAGAGTACGAACCCACCAACAGAATTCACTTTGACCAGCGACCTTTGTTTCATCTTGATTTGAAAGAAAGATTCGTTTACCACGAAGAGGAAATAAACACATGCCCGCAATGTTCACATAAAAATCGGTTGAGGTTCCTAAACATCTGTTCTCATATTTTCTTCCCACGTCCAAAACTCAAATCGTCTTGCAACTGTACGACGATTGCGAACGCAGTAAAGCCTACTTCGATGACCCCACTTTTTAATTGAAATCTTAACTGTGTACAAACTACAAGATGGTGGGTGAGCATCTAAACGTTCACATTTATTGACTCCGTCTTAGCTTACGTGAATAATCACCTCCAAACACTCGAAATTATTATTTGCTCTGAAAATGTCTTTCCCACGAAAGGTCTTCCCTCTGAAAATGTCTTCCGTTTCTTACATTTTGTACAACGTGAAATAGAAGACAAAAACAAACAAACAAACTTTGCCAACAGAACGACCACCTTAGCACTAGACCACATAGCAAAGAAGAGGGCTTTGATTCCGGGCGAAGTTAACCACTGAGGTCGTTGGTACGTAAGTGTAGTGTACGTTGTTTCCCGAGAACCGTCTGTTTTCTTTCAGAGCATGTTAGTGAGATTCGGCGACAACATACACGTTGGCTTGCGGATTTTCTCTATCTCTCTCTCCAGGTTCCTCCACCAGAGGGGCATGACTCCAGCCGGGACAAGCTCTAAGCTCCCTATATGTTCAGTAGTGCAAGTATGTCTGTGGAAAATACTAGTAAACAACAAAGATGGGAAGGAAAGAACGCGCGCGATCCGTGCCAAGCTACTTCTCAGGCACCCAACCGGCACTGACAGGAGAAACCACGGACAAATACAAATCAAACCAACCGGTCGCTAGAATTCTCCATAAAGAGGAAGTATTCGACCCAGCGATGTGTTGGAAATCCGGCTCGGTGCAGACCCGAACCCGTTTTCCCGAGGTTCATTAAAAGAAGCGTTCAAACATTTCCCGAAATTGGCTTCACACTCACCCAGTCCATCGCAAAATTTACTATGAAAAACTGTTTCCGTTCAAAATTTGATTGCCCTGCTGTCTCCTACCCCTGCGGTCTAGTGGGCGGAATCAGGGCGACTACAGCAAAGTTGTACATGTAATTTAAAATATTGCCATTTCAATTCAGATATTCCTTTCGAACGATGCGTATTTCTCGTGATATTTCAATGTCCCAATTGCGTTTGACCACCAGGAATATATTGAAAAATGCATGTTATACAGAAAGCCGTTGTCTGTGATTTACCTACGTCACATCATATCCCTCCATTCGAAAGGCAAACGAATTTCCGTTCTGTGAATGGCGAGGCAAACTCAGCGAGTTGTTTTTTCTCTCCCTATGACGTCACAATGGGTCGTGCTTTTCAGCTGTTGAGCGGAGGGCTACAGAGTAGAAGTTAAGAGTCAATACCTTCCTTCTTTTATACAAACAAAAGTGAATTCAGTGACATGTCAACCAACATCTATACAACAAAAAGTAGGGAATGAATAGAAAGGAAATTGTCACAGCGATTGTCGCAGAGTCCTCTCGAAATTTGGAGATGATTGATACAACACAAGGGCGGAAAATAAATAATTTAAATAATATGTTGGTAAATGCAACTTTATCATTAATTTTCTCGTGCCGCTAAGAGCAGAGTGTGCGCCAACAAACTATCAACAAAATTCACGTCCTCCAAAACACGTTACATAGCAGTAAGCGCTCTTTGGTACGCGGGCAACAAACATTTTCACAAAGACTTAGCCTTTGAACCCATCCTCACATTTATCACAAGCCTACATCTTTCCAAATCATCACTTCCTTACCATCACTCATACGCCCTTCCAAAATATCTATCCCCAGTACATGTAGATGAACCAGCAATGAATACAATCGACATCTTTTCCACATCTTCCTCAGCAATTTGGCAGATGCCAGATAATGAAATTAACAATCCTCCTCCGAACAGTCTACAATATTCAGTCTTTCCTCTTTAAAATTCGCATTCCTTCATTCTACTGTTTAATAGGTTACCACCTTCGGATCATCGTTTGAAAATACTCGCTAACTACTGAAAAGCCATTTTGCTTAAAAAAAAAAAACACGAGTATTTGCTCAAATGAAATGACGAGACGAATCAATGGCTACTAATTTCCGTATGGCTCATCCTGATTATTCAGTCGTCATAAATTTAATTGTAGGTAGAACGTTAATGCCCGGTTGTAATGGTGCAACATTATAAATCGTGGCGGTCTTGCCTTTTGCTCGTCTGACCATTCTGAGTGAGTATGCAAAGTGCATAAATGTGGAATAATAATTGCGTATGCTAGAGCGATAAAAGCGAGCGGATCTCTGAGTCGCATTTTGTTGTCCGGCGTGTGAAACTGGTGTGAAGAAGACGCCGCTGTAGATATTGCCTCAACAATCCGCTAACGTTCAAAAAAGTCACGCAATGGATTGAAGGCCAGAAGTTATTTCCTAGCCTAATCCAGTTAGGATGTGAAATCGATGGCTGTGCACAGATTGTTCTAAGTTCCATTTTACGCATATTTCAGGGAGCCATTGAAGTTTTTTGTGTAGTGTGTAAGTAGGATGGGTTTGTTTCCAGCTTTACGGCAGTGGAATATTTACTACTTGAGTTGATCTACACATTGTAGACCAGGAACATTAGAATAACAATAAACATGAATCGTCAATTTGTTTTTTTTAAAAAATTGTACTTGAAACACTCTGGCTTTCAGCATCGAAATGTTTCTTAAAACATCTATCACGAGTAAGACAGTTTCCCACAGTAATACGGAATATAATTGCTGCAACAAAGAGGCATAAATACCGAGGTTCTTTACGAACATTCCATTATTTTTAGAAAGAAGAAAATTGGTAGTATTCTACTGGTCTGAAAAATGAAGGCCAGCTAGCTTTTTTTAAAGTGCCGCGCGTTATTTTGTAGAGCGTGGCTATTTATTTGTAGTTGTGTTGATGTATGTTATGTATGTGTATGCGACGTTCCACGAGATTCTTCATGGCATAGTAATTTCTTTTTCCACGATAGGAAAGAGGAGATGTGGGTGTAACAGGTTGCTCTCCTGTGGTCACACGGCGATTTGGTGAAAAATGCAGGCATTTTCCTGGACGCCAAAGTTTCTTAAGTTTGCGTCATCAAACTATACTTCGATTTTAAACGTAGGGTCTGTTGACGTAAATCTTGCTGATACGGTCTCATCCGATCGGAGCTTGGATGACACTTCGTGTAGTAACGTTTAAGCCTTCTGATTGGATGAGGACCGTAATAGCTGACGATTCTGTAAATGGAAAGTATATTAACCAGGTCTGGTTGTTCAAGTTGTCCAATTCGGCCCGTGAATTTATGGCACGAGGTACTGCTTTTTTTTCGCACCTAAAGAGCGATTTTTCAGCCTTCAACATTTCACCGATTCGATCGGAAATAAACCGGGCCAGCTTTAGTATGAAAGGTAGTTCCTTAAAAGCCGGTTGAATGTACACTTGAGTTCAAAAGTGGTTCATATGTAAAATAAGTTGAGAAAATAGTTTCTTTTACAGATATCTCGAAAATATTAATATTATCAACCAATAAAAACACAGCTTCAATCACAGAACATAAAAATATCTGTGCTTTGCAGCAAAAAAAATACCACGTGAAATTGCTGATTGATAGGTCGAAATGTGGCTTCCACAAAGACTTCCAGCAGCCGGCTGTTCCGATGGTAGTTTTCCATGGATATTCCAATGATACCAAGCTGACTGCGGAGTAGTACCCTAAGAAAACGAGCTAGGGCCAGTCTTTCTTCCTTTCTTTGTCCTCTTCACTCCGTTACTTCGAACTTACACGAACTTGCACTAAGCTACAACCACGCCGGGAACGGTCCGGAGCTTGTCGGTTGTGGCAGGCCCGCTGGCGGGAGATTTCTGTGGCGGAAAACTCGCTAGCGACGGTAAGTTTGGCGCCGGATCTCGCCAGCCAGCGGGGAAGCGTCAACTACATCGAGAAAACACGCACTACACTTAACGGATAATGAAAATTGGCCTTAGCAATTGGAGCGCCCCGGAATCACTTATAATCAATCAGAAGGGCAAGAACTGGTGTGGGATAGTGCACTATCTTTATTTGAATTATTTTTCGTTTTAAATAAAACACAAATTCAACCACAACAATAAGATTAGTGTGTGACGTATGAGGCAGAAGGTAAGTCTATCTGCGCACCTTTTCTTTATGGCTTTGTTGCCTCTTACGGTCGTCGAGGTGTATCTGTACCGCGACCAAAAAAAGAAATAAATAATAAAAAAACAAATTTAATAAAAAAAAACTACCAATTCCCCTGAAGGACGCAATAATGAGCGCTCTTCCAGGCTACTCATTTTCCGTTATATAATTCTAATGATTTTCTGCGAACGATTCCGTATGTCGACTTAAACTACGTTTGGGGACGCATGGCATTTGGGAATGGTGTGCGAACTCAGTGTTATCCTCTTTCATCGCAGTAAGAGAAAATCCTACATGACGGACTCGCCAGCGGCAGACGTCATTAGAATTGTTCTGATATTTGATTCCTCTTTCCTCAGTGAACCACTCTTCGGTCTGTTATTTCACGTGAAATGCCTGGGCCCCATTCACCTACTGCAATGGCAGATATGATTTACTTTATGGTTATTTCTAGTTTGCTGTAAGAGTTATTACAGAAATTAGCACAGCACTTGATTTTACGTTATTGCAAGCTAAGATCTACTAAATAAATCTCATTTTTATGAAACAGTATTGGTTGATTATCGATGGCTCAGAAACTGAAACTCGAAAGACTGGGAAGTTGACTGTCATCGGTATTCGAAAAAAGAACCGGCCGTGTACTTTTCGTCTCACCCCCGAGAAGATTGTGCATACAATGGCAGTAACAGCGTGGCATTAGGCCTGTGGCGACGCATGAATAAAAACGCGCTTTGCATGCTCTCTCAAAGCGAAGTTTACGGTAACGATTCATATATTACTCGTACTTGTACCTAGAATAAATGTGTGTTTTACAAACAAACTTATTTATCCCTCAATAATGACTTAGTATCGATGACTCGAAAATAATCATTATTTTGAAAAAAATAAAACGAGTTTCAATGTATACTGATAATTGTTAGTGTATAAATCACCCTGAGAAGTGAATTAAATGTATCTCTCTGCCAGTTTGTGCGATGTTATTCAAATAGGCAATAATCGCAGGCCCATCCTCTCTACTTGAACACTGTAGGCCGTACTAAAAATAAATAAATAAAAACAACCACAAAAAAAACACGAATGTATCCCCTTTTTCTAACAGTTTTTACTCCTGGTAAGTTATGTTAATGACCGTGTGGAAAGTTATGTTCTCAAAGAGAAGCAAGATATTGAGAGAGAGAGAAAAATATAGTTTTAAACCTTTGACCTTATCATATCTGGACTGGATTTCACCTTCATTGTGTTTTGCGGAATGATCTCAATAAAACTTCAGAAGAAGGTTATTACGTTTCAGTTTCATTACAATTTGTTCGTAATAATACCTTAATTTGCTGGCTACGTACGCACATGGTAAAAATAGTACAAATACATTACCAAATGGGATATGCCATACTTCGCAACGTTTGGTTTTCACGCCAAACAGATTTTGGTAATGGCGGCGGTGTATCAGCTTTTCCAGTCGCTACAATTAAAAAAAAAGTAGCTTTTAGAGTATGCTTTCGGCGTGGCGCGTAATTCCTGACTATTTACAACACTTCAATTCATCATTAATAAGCCATTCGCACGCAACGTCATACTTGGTACCGCGAAATGTCGATGAAAATTTCGATTGTAGGCAACTACGAATTCAGCTACAACTGCTAGTCATTAGCTTCTTAGAAAGTAATGATCACGGATATTACGCAGGCAACCGCTGACATCCTCGGTTGAGGGAAAACTCTTGAGTAGCCAAGGAGAAAGCTGTTGCGAGAGCACATGAAGTGGCTAAATTGCAACGTTGTGCCTGCTGTAAGCTTCAATACACGTTACTGGTTTCCGCAGATTTTCCTGGTGGTCCTCGCCGGCACATTTCTTGTTTTCGAAGTGAGAAATCGGAACAAATAATCAAGTTTCGATGACTTAACCACTGTCATGCTGATGTGCCACAAGATATTGAGCCCAACTTTTTAAACTTTAAGGATTATGAAATATTTTTCGGAAATATGGATAATTTTCGCTTAATTTTTCGTGATGTATTTCATAATTAAGAAATCATTTTTCTCAAAAACGCTCAAATTTGTCTTTTTTGTACTCGATCAGAGCTAAGCTGTTTTGAAAACTGCGCAGGTCTAATTTTTGATGGATTTTTTGTATTTTCGATAATTGAAAAAATTGACAGCAAGAGAACAATATGATGAAAGAGAAATGTGTACTACATGAAATTGTTCGTCAATATTAGTGATGTAAAATAATGCAACACCTTTTTGTAAATATAGTAATTTCGACTAATCTCGAATGAAAAGGAATTTCTTGTGCTTCTTATTGCTTCCCTCGTGGAGTCTTTTCACAGATATCAGGTACACACATACTACAACGCCACGAAACGTCAATCTGAAATTGAATGGAATCACTTATCATTGTTTGGCTACAGTGTTTTTTGCAGCGAACGTGTTTTGGATTGTTTGAATTTGTGTGTGATGTGTGTTTAGCTTTAAAATAGTTTTTGTACCTCTTGCGCTATCATTGGTTAAGTATACAGTGGTCTGACAGTGTTAAATAATAGTATAGCGTTATTTATATGTTACAGTTAACAGTTAGCAGCTAAAAAACAACGTGCTGTTTGCAGCCCACTAGTTTATACAGGAAATTAGCATTTCTTATTTTTGGGTTATGAGCTACAACCGGCCGGATTAATTTATTTAATGCTAAAATAATTATGTTTAAGAGTAAAAGAGGACCAGTATTATTATTGATCCTGAAATTACTACTTTGATCTGTAGCAGTTTTTACTGAAACGAGGTAAACGCAGTTTCATGGGGCAGGGATCAGAGTTCTACTCAGTTCAGTTATTACTAAATATATTATAATAAATGCATTTCCTAGAATAAATTATATTTACATATAAATCTATTGGGCTGTAGCGAATACTTAATAGATCTTGGTGATTTGTATATTTGATCAAATCATGACACGTGAATGATTACGTAAATCAAGTAGATAGACAAGCTTATATAGTGTGCGTATGTTTTGTCATAATAAATGATATATAGTCTAGTATATTTACAGTCTATTACTAACAGTGACACGATGTGTAACTATCATATGCTCTGTTGAGTGTGTGTGGTATCAGAAGATGCCTATACAGAATAGTTGTGACAAAGGAGTAATTATATTTTTAGTGAGCCAAAATAGCAAATATAACGCATGCATTTGGAAATGTGTAGCGCGTGGTTGTAGTAAAAACGGGTCGTTGAACTGTATATCTGATTTTTGTGTTCATCTAAATTGAGAACTTGACGGTGTGTTCGGCGCCACGATGGGGATCCATTCCATAGAGGCGAGCGCGTCGTAGTGCTCGATGAGAGAAAAGACCGACAGTACGGAGAGTCTGATGTCCTGTGGGTGTGTTGACTGTGTGCTGTGTTGCGTGAGATAGGTGTGTGTGATGTGTGTTGTGCTTTGTAGAGCAGCGAGGGAAGCGAGGGAAATCCGACCCCATCCACTAATTCATTTTATTCGATAGTGTACTTTTAAAATTTATAACTTAGTAGGTGGCATTATCCACCAAAGAAGTGATGATGGGTTTCATCATTAAAACTATATAGACTAAATCGCTATCGGCATTCAATGGTATGCAGCCTGCCTGACAGTCTTTCATCACATCTTTATATCTTTAGCAGCATTTATTTCATAATCGAAAACATATCTTGAATAGTTCCCTATGCCGTCGCAAAATAGGTATCGTCTGATCTTCAAGACTGCCGTACGGCATGCTGTCTGTGTGTGTGTGTTGTGAGAGAGACGTAGGAGACGAGAGAAGAGAATGAGAGTTAGAGAAGAGAGAAGTAGAGAGCGAGAGATGTGTTATGTGTCTGTGGTGTGTGTCTGAAAAAGAAGGGAGGATTGCGAGCCAGCAACAAAGGAGAGGGATTGCGAGGGCACAACAAAGAGAGGGATGGAGCAGCCAACAAAGAAGGGATGCGAGCGAGCGAGAACAAGAGGGATTGCGAGCAGCGAATATGTGTTGAGTGAGACAGTGTGCGAGAGAGGAGAGGCGGCGTGCGGTGGCGAAGCGGCTGTCGCCATCCGCGGGCGCGTGGTGGCACGGGAGCCGGCGCGCGGCGTGGGCAGGAGTTCGCGGCGAAGCTGCGCGTAACGCCGCCCGGCCACCGCTGAACGTCACGCGGCGCCACACGCCGCTGCGCCGCCCGCCCCCGGCCCCGCCCCGCCGCCCGCCCCGCGCCGCCCCGCCCCCGCCCCCCGTGCGTGGCGCCACCAGCGCGCCGGAGGCGGAACCCCACGCGCTTGCTCGCGACAGCGGTGCTGACTGGCTATGCTCGCTTGCTATTGCACGCGCGTAGGGGCGCAGGCTGCGTTTAAATCTGGCTACGCTCCCGATGCAAGCACTGAAGAGGACGCTTACTCCGTTGCGTAGCATTGAAGATTATCATTAATACGTATATGCTTTTAGAAACCAATTCTTATTGCATGGTATACTTTGTGTTTTTATCATGCTGCATTGGGCTTTGCATCTGTCTAGCTTACTCGCAGAACACCCACTGCTACATTATGCTTCGTACGCGGAACATACAATCAGACGCAAGTTGCCCGTTCCGCACACGGAGGATGTATGCGCCGCCGCATACGTGCGTAAGACTACTATGTAACATGAGGATGCATCGATTGTGTGCATTTATTATTGATCGGGATTTATCTCCTTAAACTGCTCACCTTTGGGAGTCATTCGAAATCAACGAAAAGAGGCGGTGTATGATTAAGCACACCAACTGAAAGCCTCCTGCTGTTCCTAAATGTAATATCTCGAGTTCTGGGAAAGTGGGCCTATACCTCGTTGCCTGTGGTTGTCTCGTTTATACGTAGTGATAGACTTGGAGCACTAACATGTTAAACACACTGCACCAGAATGCAGATAATAAGATGTACGAAATAACGAGATGCTTGTTGTGATTAATTTACTTCTGCTGCAGCCCTTCATTATAGCAATTGTGAAAGAGGAGAATGGTTGGAAGGCATGTGATAATGAGAGGCAGGGAAGGAAGAGTCTTCTAGAAAATTCCACGTTTGATTGGCAGTGTTGATACTGGACTAAAAGACTCACGTACATAGAGGACATCCAGAGAAAGCTCTACCCGTTGTTGAATTAAAATGACAAATAATGAAATGTGTCATCGCTGTTTAATAATAGGGTGTATATTCAAACATAATTGGTGTATTGTTTTAATTGTTTAGTTTTCTTTCATCACATGCCGCGATTCTATTAAACTATTTTTTTCTTCACTTCTCTCTGACACCACACATACATGCCACACAGTTCAGTTCTCAACGAAGAGTGGTAGTTCTTTTGTTCTGTGTCTGTGTCACTTCGAAACCCGATTCATCCAAGTTTTTATTGCGTTAAATGATGCTTTTTGTATAGAACTCTTCCAATGTGTCTTTTTTTTTTTTTTTTTTTCTTTTTTTTTTTTTTTTTTTTTGTCTTCTTTCTTCGAGTATATCGGTGTTTTTTGGGGGGGCTTTTTTGTCCCCCCGTGGGGGGCCAGCAGGTGTTTTATCAGATGGGAAAATGTAATGGGTGAATGATTAATTTTTGTTCTCAAATGAATGTTTCTTTTACTGAGTAACGTATGGCCAGTCTGCCACGATGTTTCATATGTGGCAATTAACAATAAAGGCTACAGCTTGAAGTCTTATCACGTGAAATGGTTTGCTCCCAATAGTCTTTCCATAGATAAACATCTGTCGAGAATTGGCGAGGTCGAATTAGCTTAATCTAACAAGTAACATTCCAGTAAAATATGTAAAAGCCAGATTAATCAATTTGCATTTTACGAACCTACAGTTGACATTGTCACTTCTTTAAGGTCTCTCGAAGACTAATCATGCTCAGTGTGGGGGGGGGGGTCGTGAAGCCGCAAAGA
>BOPP01000211.1:936994-949013 GCA_017312745.1 Gryllus bimaculatus
GATTAGTCTTCGAGAGACCTAAAGAAGTGAACAATGGTCAACATGTAGGTTCGTAAAATGCAAAATTGATTAATCTGGCTTTACATATTTTAGGAATGTTACTTGTTATGATTTAAGCCTAAATTCGACCTCGTCCAATTCCGACAGTTTTATGCTATGGAAAGACTATTTGGGAGGCAAACCATTTCACAGTGATAAGACCTCAAGCTGTAGCCTTTATTGTAATTGCACAATGAAAACATCGTGCAGACTGGCATACGTACTCAGTAAAGAAACATTCCCATTTGAAGACAAAAATTACTCATTCACCCATTACATTTCCCATCTGATAAAACACCTGCTGGCCCCCCACGACAGCCCCACACGAATATACTCGAAGAAAGAAGACAAAAAAAAAAAAAAAAAAAAAAAAAAAAAAAAAAAAAAAAAAAAAAAAAAAAAAAGACACATCTGGAAGAGTTCTATACAAAAGCATCATTAACCAATAAAACTGGATGAAATCGGGTTTCGAAGTTGGACACAGACACAGAACAAAGAACTACCACTCTTCGTGAGAACTGAACTGTGTGTGCATGTATGTGTGTGTGTCAGAGAGAAGTGAAGAAAAAAATAGTTTAATAGAATTCGCCGGCATGTGATGAAAGAAAACTAAACAATAATACAATACACAATTATGTGAAATACACCCTATTATTAAAACAGCGATGACACATCTTCATTATTTGTCATTTAATTCAACAACGGGTAGGCTTTCTGGATGGTCCTCGTATGTACGTGAGTCTTTTAGTCCAGTATCCAACACCTGCCAATCAACGTGGAATTTTCTAGAGACTCTTCCTTCCCCCTGCCTCTCATTATCACCATGCTTCACCATTTCTCCGTCTTTCACATCATTGCTATAATGAAGGGCTGCGAGCAGAAGTAAGATAATCCACAACAAGCATCTCGTTATTTCTACATCTTATTATCTGCATTCTGGTGGCAGTGTGTTTTAACATGTTAGTGCTCCAAGTCTATCACTAGTATAAACGAGACAACCACAGCAACGAGGTAAGGCCCACTTTCCCCAAACTCGAGATATTCACATTTAGGAACAGCAGGAGGCTTTCAGTTGGTGTGGCTTATCATGACACCGCCTCTTTTCGTTGATTTCGAATGACTCCCCAAAGGTGTGAGCAGTTTAAGGACGACTAAATCCCGATCAATAATAAATGCACACATCGATGCATCCATGTTTACATAAGTAGTCTACGCACGTATGCGGGCGGCGCATACATCCTCCGTGTGCGGAAAACGGGCACTTGCGTCTGGATATGTATGTTCCCGCGTACGAAGCATATATGTAGCAGTGGGTGTATTCTGGGCTAGCTAGACCAGATGCAAAGCCCAAATGCAGCATGATAAAAACACAAATATACACATGCAATAAGAATTGGTTTCTAAAAGCATATACGTATTAATGATAATCTTCAAATGCTACGCAACGGAGTAAGCGTCCCTCTTGCAGTGCGTTGCATCGAGGACGCGGTAGCTCAGATCTTAAACGCAGCCTGCGCCCCTCGCGCGTGCATAGCAAGCGAGCATAGCCAGTCAGCACGCCCTGTCCGCGAGCAAGCGCGTGGGGTCCGCCTCCGGGCGCGCTGGTGGGCGCACGCACGGGGGGGGCGGGGCGGGGCGGCGCGGGGCGGGCCGCGGCGGGCGCCGGGGCGGCGGCGCAGCGGCGTGGGCGCCGCGTGACGTCAGCGCGTGGCCGCCGGCGTTCGCGCACGCTTCGCGCGAACCTCCTGCCCACCGCCGCCGCCGCCGGCTCCCGTCGCCCACCACGCGCCCGCGGATGCGGACAGCCGCTTCGCCCACCGCACGCCGCCTCTTCCCTCTCTCCACACTGTCTCACTCACACACATATCGCTCGCTCGCAATCCCTCTCTGTTCTCGCTCGCTCGCAATCCCTCTCTTTGTTGCTGCTCGCACCCTCTCTTTGTTGTGCCCTCGCCAATCCCTCTCTTTTTGCTGCTCGCATCTCTCCCTCTTTTCAGACACACACCACAGACACAACACTCTCTCGCTCTCTACCTCTCCTCTCTCTCTTCGTATACTCTCACCATCTCTCTCTCTCTGCGTCCCGATACGTCACATCCACAACGCACACACATCGACAGAAGATAACCAGCAGTAGCCGTATTTCGGGCCAGTCTTTTTTGAGAGATCTTCAGACATAGATTTTACGCTAAAACTTTTTGAAACTGACGCAGGTCTTTTTATGATGGATCTATGTTATAGATATGTTTTCGATATTATGAAATAAAAAATGACGTGCTGAAAAGAAAAATATGTGATGAAAGACGACAAGCGCATGTGCTTTATCATACCATATGTAAATTGCTCGATACGATTTAGCTCTATACTATTTTAATGCATGATTTAACCCAAGATACATCAACTTCTTTGTGTTGCATAATGCACACCTACTAAAGTATATTAAAATATTTAAAAGTATCGACTAATTTCCGGAATAAAATGAGAAAATTTAGTCGTGATGGGGTCGATTTCCCTCGCTTTCCTCGCTCTCTCACAATCATGCCACGACACACACGATCACACACACACTCATCTCACGCAAACACACCACATCACACACATCACAGGATCATCGACTCTCCGTACTAGTCTCTTTTCTACCAATCGAGCACTACGACGAACGTCGCCAATCTCATGAGAGAGTATGATGAGTCCCCAATCCAGCTGTGGCAGTCCGATATTCGACACTCGCACAAGTTTCTCTAATTTAGATCTTGAACACAAAAATCACGAATATACCAGTTCAACGTACCCGTTTTTACTACAACCACGCGCTAACACAGATTGTCCTATATGGCAATTGTCGTTTATTTAGTATTGCTGTTTTAGTGCTTTACACTAATAATATATTAATTACTCTCTTTCCGTCACTACGATTCTTGCTATAGGCGATCTATCTACCACACACACTCATCTACAAGATAATGATAGTTACACATATCAGTGTACACTGTTAGATAATAGACTTCGTATAATATACTAGACTATATATCATTTTATCATGAACAAATACTATCACGACAACTATCACTATAAGTTGTCGTATACCCCTACTTGTATTTACTAAATCATTCTACTGTATCAATGATTTATTCAGAATATACAAACATCACCCAACGATCTATTAAGTATTACCTTTAACAGCCAAATAAGATTTAGTTTAAGATGTAAATATTAATAAAAAATTATTCATAGGACCATGCATTATATTATACAATATAATTTTTATATTTAATAACTGAGACTGAGTAGCACTCTGATCCCTGCCCCATAGAAACTGCCGTTAAACCGTCGAGTTTCATCCGTAAAAACTGCTCACAAGATCAAAGTAAGTAATCTTTCAAGATCATAAGTAATACTGTCCTTCTTTACTCTTAAAATCAATAATTAGTTATTATTAAAAATTAAAATTAATCCCGGGCCCGGTATGATAAGCTCAATGAGAGAGACCCCAAAATAAGAAACTGCTAATTTCTGTATAAACTAGTGGGCTGCAAACAGCACGTTGTTTTTAGCTTGCTAACTGTTATGTAACAATTATAGAAAGCTATACTATTATTTAACACCTGTCAGACCACTGTATACTCTAACCAAATGTAGCGCAAGAGGTAAAAAACTATTTTTAAAGCTAAAACAATCAACACAAATTCAAACAATCCAAAACTACGTTCGCTGCAAAAACACTGTAGCCAAACATGATAAGTGATTTCCATCAATTTCAGATTGACGTTTCGTGGTGCGTTTGTAGTATTGTGACCTGATAATCTGTGAAAAGACTCCACGAGGGAAGCAAAAGAAGCACAAGAATTCCTTTTCATTCTCGAGATTAGTCGAAATTACTATATTTACAAAAAGGTTGTTGCATTATTTTAATCCACTAATATTGACGAACAAATTTCATGTAGTACACATTTCTCTTTCATCAATATTGTTCTCTTGCAATGTCAATTTTTTTCAATTATCGAAAATACAAAAAATCCATCAAAAATAGGACCTGCGTCAGTTTCAAAACAGCTTTAGCTCTATTCGAGACAAAAAAGACAAATTTGGAGTCGTTTTTGAGAAAAATGATTTTCTTAATTAGGAATACATCACGAAAAATTAAGCGAAAATTATCCATATTTTCGAAAAATAGTTCATAATCTTAAAGTTAAAAGTTGGGCTTCAATATCTTGTGGCACATCAGCATGACAGTGGTTAAGTCATCGGAAACCTTGATTATTTGTTCCGAGTTTCTCACTTCGAAAACAGAAATGTGCCGGCGAGGACCACCCAAAATCTCGGAAAACCCAGTAACGTGTATGAAGCTTACACAGCCAACGTTGCAATTAGCACTTCATGTGCTCTCGCAACAGCTTTCTCCTTGGCTACTCAAGAGTTTTCCCTCAACCGAGGATGTCAGCGGTTGCCTCGTAAGTATCCGTGCTCATTACTTTCTAAGAGAGCAATGAATAGCAGTTGTACTGAATTCGTATTTGCCTACAATTACGAATTTTCATCGACATTTCCGGTACCAAAGTATGACGTCTGCGTGCGAATGGCTTATTACATGATGAATTGAAGTGTTCGTAAATAGTCAAGGAATTACGCGCCACGCGAAAAGCATACTCTAAAAGTACTTTTTTTTTTAATTGTAGCGACTGAAAGCTGATACAGCCGCCATTACCAAATATGTGTTGGCGTGAAAACCAAACAGTTGCGAATATGGCATATCCATTTGTATGTATTTGTACTATTTTTACCATGTGCGTACGTTAGCCCAGGCAAATTAGGGTATTATTACGAACAAATTGTAATGAAACTGAAACGTATATACCTTCCTTCTGAAGTTTTATGAGATCATTCCGCAAACACAATGAAGGTGAAACCAGTCCAGATATGAAAGGTCAAAGGTTAAAACTATGATTTTTCTCTCTCTCTCAATATCTTGCTTCCTTTGAGACATACGTTCCCACAGGTCATTACATAACTTACAGAGAGTAAAACTGTTAGAAAAAGGGGATACATTCGTGTTTTTTTTGTGGTTGTTTTTTATTTATTTATTTTAGTACGGCCTACAGTGTTCAAGTAGAGAGGATGGGGCCTGCGATTATTGCTATTTGAATAACATCGCACAAACGGCAGAGAGATACATTTAATTCACTTCTCAGGGTGATTTATACACTAAAACAATTATCAGTAATACATTTGAAAACTCGTTTATTTTTTCAAAATAATGAATATTTTCGAGGTCATCGATACTAAGTCATTTATGAGGGATAAATAAGTTTGTTTGTAAAACACGATTTATTCTAGGGTACAAGGTACGAGTAATAATGAATTCGTTACCGTACTCGCCTTTGAGAGAGCATGCAAAGCGCGTTTTTATTCATGGTCGTCCCGACAGGCCTAATCCACGCTGTTACTGCCATTGTATGCACAATCTTCTCGTGGTGACGACGAAAAGTACACGGCCGGTTCTTTTTTCGAATACCGATGACAGTCAACTTCCAGTCTTTCGAGTTCAGTTTCTGAGGCATCGAATAATCAACCACATACTGTTTCATAAAAATGAAGATTTATTTGGTAGATCTATAGCTTGGCATAACGTAAAATCAGTGCTGTGCTAATTTCTGTAATAACTCTTACAGCAAACTAGAAAATAACCATAAAGTAAATCATATCTGGCCATGTGCAGTAGGTGAATGGGCCCAGGCATTTCACGTGAAATAACAGACCGAAGAGTGGTTCACTGAGGAAAGAGGAATCAAATATCAGAACAATTCTAAGTGACGTCTGCCGCTGGCGAGTCCCGTCATGTAGGATTTCTCTTACGTCGATGAAAGAGGATAACACTGAGTTCGCACACCATCCCCAAATGCCATGCGTCCCCAAAACGTAGTTTAAGTCGAACATACGGAATCGTTCGCAGAAAATCATTAGAATTTAAATAACGGAAAATGAGTAGCGCTGAAGAGCGCTCATTATTGCGTCCTTCCAGGGGAATTGGTGAGTTTTTTTTTTATTTATTTTTTTTTTATTTATTTATTTCTTTTTTTTGGTCGCGGTACAAGATAACCCTCGACGACCGTAGAGGCAACAAAAGCCAAAAGAAAAGGTGCGCAGATAGACTTACCCTTCTGCCCTCATACGTCACACACTAATTTTATTGTTTGTGGTTGATTTGTGTTTTATTTAACGAAAATAAGTCAAATAAAGATAGTGCACTATCCCACACCAGTCTTGCCCTTCTGATTGATTATAAGTGATTCCGGGCGCGTCAATTGCTAAGGCCATTATTCATTATCCCGTAAGTGTAGTGCGTGTTTTCTCGGCATGTAGCTGTGACCTTCCCCGCTGGCTGGCGAGATCCGGCGCCAACTTACCGTCGGCTAGCGGAGTTTTCCCCAATCAGAAATCTCCCGCCAGCGGGGCACTGCCACAACCGACAAGCTCCGACCGGTGTCCCGGCGTGTGGTGGTAGTGTAGTGCAAGTTCGTGTAAGTGTGCGAAAGTAACGGAGTGGAGAGAGGACAAAGAACAGGAAGGAAAGACTGGCCCTAGCTCGTTTTCTAGGGTACTACTCCAGCAGTCGCTTGGTATCAATTGGGAATATCCACGGAAAACTACCCATCGGAACAGCCGGCTGCTGGAAGTCTTTTGGAAGCCAATTTCGACCTATACAATCAGCATTTCAGTGTATTTTGTTTTGCTGCAATACGCACAGATATTTTATGTTCTGTGAGTGAAGCTGTGTTTTTATTGGTTGATATATAATATTTTCTAGATATCTGTAAAAAGAAACTATTTTCTCAACTTATTTACATATGAACCACTTTGAACTCGAAGTGTACATTCAACCGGCTTTAAAGGAACTACCTTTCATACTAAAGCTGGCCCGGTTTATTTCCGATCGAATTCGGTGAAATGTTGAAGGCTGAAAATCGCTCTTTAGGTGCGAAAAAGAAAGCAGTAGCCTCGTGCCATAAATTCACGCCATTCGAAACGAACACCGGCCTGGTTAATATACTTCCATTTAACAGATCGTCAGCTATTACGGTGTCATTCAATCAGAAGCTTAAACGTTACTACACGAAGTGTCATCCAAGCTCCCGATCGGATGAGACCGTATCAGCAGATTTACGTCAACAGACCCTACGTTTAAATCGAAGTATAGTTTGATGACCGCAAAATGCTTAAGAACTTTGGCGTCAGGAAAATGCCTCATTTTTCACCAAATCGCCCGTGTGCCATCAGGAGAGCAACCTGTTACACCCGACTCTCCTCTCCTATCGTGGAAAAGAAATTACTATGCCATGAAGGAATCTCGTGGGAACTCGCATACACATACATACATACATACACACACACTACAAAATAAATAGCCACGTCTACAAAATAACCGCGCGCCTTATAAAAAAGCTCGCTGGCCATTCATTTTTCAGACCATACAAATACCTACCAATTGTGTCTTCTTTCTAAAAATAATGGATGTTGCGGTAAAGAAACCTCGTTTCTCAATGCCTCTCTGTTGCAGCAATTATATCCGTCATTACTGTGGGAGACTGTCTTACTCGTGATGATGTTTCTAAGAAGACATTTCGATGGCTGAGAACCAGAGTGTTTCAAGTCAATTTTTTTAAAAAACAAATTGAGATTCATGTTTATTTGTATTCTATGTTCCTGTCTACATGTGTAGATCAAATCAAGTAGTAAATATTCCACTCCGTAAGCTGGAAACAAAACCCATTCCTTACTTACACACTACACAGAAAAACTTCAAATGGCTCCCCTGAAATATGCGGTAAAATGGACTTAGAACAATCTGGTGCACAGCCATCGAATTGTCAACCTCCTAACTGGATTAGGCTAGGAAATAACTTCTGCCTTCATCCATGCGTGGACTTTTTGAGACGTTAGCGGATTGTTTGAGGCAATATCTACAGCGCGTCTTCTTTCACACCAGTTCACACGACGGACAACAAAAAATGCGACTCAGAGATCCGCTCCTTTACGCTCTAGCATACGCAATTAATTATTCCCACATTTAATGCACTTTGCATACTCACAATCGAATGTCAGCGAGCAAAAGGCAAGACCCCACGAGTATTAATGTTGCACCATTACAACCGGCATTAACGTCTACCTACCGGGTTACCTTACACAAATGAAGTGGAACATTTTCTTTAAGGAAAAAAAAGGAGAAACAAAAAACAGTCAATCCGTTTAATTTAACGGGGTTTTGCTAAACCTTCCACCTAGACCAACTTCTGTCGACATCACATTCAAGTTTTCGTTTTGCAGATATCCCGATCACATTTATTTTTCATTTCTGTACTACAGTATTTATCTCACCTCAATAATACTCTCTCGAATGGTCGGAGGTAAAATCAAGTAACAAACCGGTGCTATTGATATGGTACAACAGCTTGCTCCGTTACCGTTTCACGTCTTCTAATGTGATGGCGCACTTGAAAGTGTCCTACCGTTTAATTCCTTGAATTAGGAGAGCCTTCCTTCCCTTACATTCCTGCTAGGGTAGAATATCAATATCAGATGTCAGGTTTATTGGCTTGACCCGTAAAACGCGAGTGGTTGAGTTGCAACCAGAATCTGAACGCATGGTTTAATAAGACCGATCCCTTGAAGTGTTTATTTAATTGTGCAAAGAATGCCAAATATGCGAGGTTTTGACCTTCTAAGGCATAGAAAGTGTAGGATCGTTATCGGTTTGTCAACGTAACATGATTTAAACATTCATTTTTAACCAACAGGATATAAAAATATTTTTAAAAGCACTTATTAAGATACTATCTTTGTAACCCTAAAAAGGCAAAATAAAACTTAGTTTAAATGTTTATCTTTTTAATAATTACTGCACGTGTACTACGAACATTTAAAAAACATCCGATATAATAGGCACTTTCCTCATCATCCAATGTCTAGTAATAATAGATAACTTTTTGAATAATTTTAAAAAAATGACCGCTTTAATTAAACAACACTCTGAAGGACTGCTTCTTTCAAGGAAGAAACATTGGTCGCTTAACGGAATTACAAATAGCATTCAAACAAATTAACAGACAGTGACTAATATACATATTTTAACTTTTACAAAATGTAATTACGGAAATTCTTCCATTCGAAAATTAAACACTGAGAATGTAGAATTATCAAATGTCAAACATACACGTAAACAAATGGGCCCCAATAAATCCATTGCGGTCCTGGTAGGCCGAGGTCGCTAAACCAGAAGGACCGTAGCAGACTCGGTTCGAAGGTTCGCAGGATCGAACCCCGCCTCGGGCATGGATGAATGTGTACGTTTGCGAAAATCTTGCTTTTGTAATTTTTTTTTTTAAATTGCACATTGCAATGGCACGCAATATTGCTCGAAGACTACCAACATTTTAAAAAAATGACTTTAATGAAAGAACTCGCTATGGAGAACAAATTTTATTTGGAGGAAAAATCTCTATCTTTAATTTTGTAGTTGTAGAAGACACCGAAAAAAAAACATACTTTTGAAATCGTCAAAAATCCACGGTTAACCGTGAAAATCGGACCTATGCTATATTTATGTTACTCTATTCTTACAAGAAATTTTAAGAACAAAATTGGAGCCGTCTTCGAAATGTTGAAAATGTCCGGGGGACTTCATGTGAAGTACCCCCAAAGTTGGAAGAATGTTTTCCACAATCTCAAAGTTTCGACTCGAGCCAGAAGGACAGGTTTTTTTTTTTAATTTGGAAAAAATCCTACGCATGGTTTAGGCGCTAGTATTTCGTAGTGTTCGCAGACACCAGGCGGGCATACCGACGAACGAACGGACGGACGGACGGACGGTGGGACGGACGTTTTGAAGGGAAACAAAAAAAGCAACACTTTTACCGTATCTGGGGACCCCAAAACGTGTATTTCTGTTGAAATTTTGAACTATTTTCCGCAGCATTACATAACTTTCCCTGTACTATGCTTATTACATATACGGGAAAATAAAAGTCGACGTTTAAAATATTTGACAACAACGACGTTTTGAACAAACTGACATCACTGTAGCGTCCTGATTCCAAAGACAGTTAAGAAGTTCGCGTGGAGGTACCAATTTTGTCAGAATGGCTGCGGGTGCATTGACGAATGTGTCACGCGTAACTGTCGTTTCAGCTTTCGAGCTCAAACGCGGTTAAATGACTCAGAAGCAAGATCTATTTGATCAGTTTCGGAAATTACAAAATTTTAATTTTTGGGGACTTTAATTATTCCCCGTGTGACATTTTCAAAAAGCTCTGGAAAACACCTGCACGTTTTTCTTTTGGACGTTTATAAAAATAGCATTGTTCCGAACTTCATTAAATTACGTCCGAAATTTGGAAAAATAGTTCAAATATTTTGTTCGTAACAGTACATATTAATAAATTTCAAATTCATGTGACGTAAGTGACATTTCTAGAGTAAAATTTTACAAACTTAGTAAAATCTCAAAATCTAGAATTTGGAGTGGTTGCCTTTTGGAACTGGACCATGAATATTCATACTGAATTTCTTTACAAACATATACATTTATATATAATTAATTTGTCTACAATTTTGTTCCGCATATTTTCTCTTTGAAAATTGAATATCTCTTTAGAATTCTGAATTAACTCATGTAGTGCATCGTTATTGAAATGGTTAACAATGTTTACATTTTTATGAATTACTATAATTAATTTTTTGATGACAAAAATGATACGTTTCTACAATTGTCGGGGATGGAAGCACGCGACCGAAGAAAAACCAAACACGAAATTTCGACTAAGCATTTAAACAATGTGTCAGAACGCACGAGCACTGATCTGCCGGGACTGACTCATATCGTTCGGAGGCATGTGAACGGAAATCGAGTATCTGTCGATAAGCGCCCATTGAGAAGTCGCCTCCCATTGTCCGAGTGTCGCGGCAGGGCCCAGTGCTTGCGTAAGCTCTCTCTCTCACTCACTCACTCACTCTCAATGGCCTCCGCCTTCATTGAGTGGTGATCGAGGGTACCCCCCCGGACATTATACATCAGCGCGCCGCGCTCGTTCTCGGTTTACTCGCGTGAATCACTTGGTCCACTCGGGGCTATCGCTGACGAACTAAGAATGTACTCGTGTACTCGGGGAGGGGAGGGGATGACATTTTCTTAGCAGAGTAAAGACAAAGAGTGTGAATGGAACGAGGGCGGGGACCCGAGAGACGAGAGGCGGAGGCGAATGCCATCACAGCGAACTGTTTACTAGAGAACGTCCCCTGCAAGGTCACGACGCCACAGCCGAGACGCGACAGCTCCACTTCCTGGCCCTGCATGTTGGGTGCAAGTGAGGAAGCCAAGACCGTCGGTCAAGCAAAGCACCTTCCACTTTCGACCAACTCAAATATCTTTGCGCGACGCCATAAACTCTGGATAATATATTCTAAAATATATAATAATATATATATATATTATATATATATATAGTATATATAATGTGTGTGTTGTGTGTGTGTTACTGTTATTATTTGTGTTTTAATATGGACAATTCCTATAAACAAATTACTAATAAAAAATTAATTGGAATTCGATAAAATTTTTGGATAGTTTCGTGCAACAAACAGTAAAAAGAAAAAAAAAAAAAACCAGACTGTACGAACTTTGTTAGCAGGACCCGCAGAAAGGGTTACTGCCGACAATTCGCCGCTTTTCTGGCGCACGATTACAATACTTTTTTATTCTCACGAAGCCAAGAGCGCGAAAGTAAAAAATAAAATAAAAATTAAAAAAAAAAAAAAGACAACGTGACAGTGGTGCCAAGTCAGATGTGTAGAAAAAGATTAGAAAGTAATTTCTCGAACCTTTCCTTCCTAAAAGTAATGTATGAAAGACTATCATGTACGCTTCAAATGCCTAGATCATCTTAGAAATGAGAAAGTCAAGTGGAGCCGGGTAGAGTCTGATCTCTCT
>BOPP01000211.1:969999-990423 GCA_017312745.1 Gryllus bimaculatus
AAATACTATGGATAATTTAACATTCAGAAGACACTTTTTGTATATTTCACGAATTGGTCAATTTTTTTATGGGCGAAAGTTGGCGAGTTTAACCTCCAACACCAGCGCCTCGTAGCACCTCCTTCACAGCTTTGTGCCCGGTTTCGATGGAGAGTTCAAATGCCTTGATGCTTCGCGCCTTCCCTCCCCCGAAGCCGCTCCGGCCTAGCCATCCTCCACACTGCCACGCCCCTTTTCGGCTCGCCCCACCCGCCCTCGGCACCCGGCTTCTCTCTTGGCAGGGGTCGCATTCATTATCGAATTTCTCCAGCCCCGCACCCATTACGAGTACGGCAGGCGTAATGGAGCGTAGAATAGCTGGCTGCTTTTTACACTTAAAAACCGCACACGGCTCACGTCCAAGGCTGTCTTTTCAATTCAAAATTTATTCAGGGATCTAATGAACTCTAAAAACTGCTAGGGTATGTATCTGATCTGAAATTAATTATTCCCAATGAGAAATGTTGAAAGAAAATTAGCTACACAAACAATTACCTACTCTACCAGCATTCAGTGGAGAGATCAACTAGTCCAAAAAATTCCATCTCACCAACACAATATAGTTAGATTATATTTCAGAATCAAACAGAATGGAATAAGTACTTTTTTTTTAATCTTACTTCTGCAACACGAACATGATTAACAATATCATTTATATAATTTAAAATTATAATTTATAAAGCTCCGGGGGATTATTTCATTTCTTCTAAAGATGCTACACAATATAAAACATTAATATTGTGACTTTATGTCCTCTTTTCTGAAGATCGAAAAAAAGGTCGTTTAATTGCAATCGCTTTGACATCCACCTTCATTGAATTTAATATATCTACGTACTAGGTATTCACAACAAGATATCATTTTAAGGATTTAAAAATTAAATAGTCTCAAAATATGATAACAATGTTAAAGAAAAATGTGCGTGTTCAAGGCCTGGGGCGATTGTTCAAAATGTGCGTATTCAAGGACGGTGTTCCCGCAAAGAAACAGAAAGCCTGATTTAGGATTTTAAATTTAATTTTAAATTGTCATAAAATAAAGTAGCGTTTCATAACAAGAATAATATGTGAACAATTATAGTATTAAAAATCATGATCAACAATCTACTATTTAAAAAAAGCGTTTACATTGGAAGAATAATTTAATCGTTTTCCATGATCTTGCGACAGCGATTGGATTCATTTCGGGCACGTCAAGGAATAAAAGCCCACGTGATGGACACCAACGAACTGTTGCTTACGTTGCGGCCGCTATTTAAGAGGCTGGTTGTGTGGAACCCACCCATCCGTGACATTTGCCACGGCATAGTTGTAAAGGGAACCGCAAGACCAGGTCAAAGATTGCTACTTTTGTTTAACGAAAGAAACGGGAATCTCAAGTGAAGCAAAAGACAGTTTCTTAACAAGTGATACAAAAAAAAAGAGTGAAATTTGGAATGTGCAATGCGCCCAATTCCACATTGTTATTCACTCCCGTATCCAAAAATCACCAACGGAATGAACAGTGGAAGATTAATCAGACGACAGTGACAATCGGCGTGTAATCTAGAACTTCATGATCGCGATGATCGTGTTGTTCACAATGCAAACACACACATAAGCATGGGGTTAACATAAAAGTTAGGACTACGTCCATAAGCAGACTTATTCACAATGCGTTCGCATAAGCATAAAACGTAAGACGTTAACTTAAAATCCTGCAAGCTTCTGTGCTTATGCTTAAGTAAGACATAAGAGATGCACCAATCACAGAACGGTAACTCAAAATCGAGAATCGAAATTGGAAGTCCATAGAGGAACTAACGCCATATGGGACATAGTCACAGTCGACATCTTGAAATCGATTCTCACATCCAACCAGAAAGTCTCACAGCCAATAGAAACTTATTTTGCTTACGTTTATGTTAGGCATTGTGAATACTTCAGTCTATCGCTTGTGTTAATTTTTATGTCTATACGATATGCTTATGTTTACATAATGTAAATTTTGCATAATGAATGGGCCTTTACAACCGCAGCCATTGTCGCGGATATCTACATTTTTGAAAGAGCCTAACTTGGATCTCGTGGATTTCTTCCCACCTAATCTTGAAGAAGCGAGTGACGAACACAGGAGCGATTTCACCAACATATCTCTCCAAGGGAAAGACGATATAAGGGAAGATTGTCACCAAACCTTTTGGCGGATTACTGCTGGACACACCTACAAGAAGCTTCACCATCCTTCCTCAAAGAAAGTTTTCAAGAAAAGTTGCTAGTTTTTAGGTACATTTCAATCTTTATTTAGCTTTCTCGTACTGCTTTCATTTTCTGATTTGCAATACAAACAATTAATTATACAAACCATTTATTTCTACAACTTTTTGTAATAAAAATAGTATAATCTGTTAATAACTCAACTACAGATTCTTCCTGTTTTGTTACCGAGTCATTTCGAAGATTTTCGAAAGTGTTATATGTGGCGTATGTTTTCCAGATAAAATGGTACGTGATGGAACATTTCTGATTTCATTTTTGTAATCAGCGTTTCTTACTAAATCATTTATTATTTAAATCATTTAGTAATGAACACTTACTTGCTACTCGCGGCACGATACAATTTTCAAACTTCTTGACACGTGTAATTGCATTCATAAATAGTTTCTTAAACAAATATGTCACAAACTTTAAGAAAATTGTTTTTATTTTGAGTTTTCAACACTTCCATCGATGCACCGACAACAGTACTTTGTCCGTATTACAAATGTAATAATTTCAGAACAACTACTTCAGAAGGTTCAGAGAAAAAAACAAACCTTAGTCTACTCGTCATTAAGTTTTTTCGTAACAAGCTTTACAGTTAAACAAATGTACAAAAACGACAAAGAAACGCAACTGCTCTCCAAAACGAGGGAAAGTAAATAAAAACATTAAAATACGGCACTGAAGGTACATGCAACGTCTGAAACGAAACTTCCTCACAAATTTAAATAAAACGCAGCTTTGTAGATGAATTACTTACAAAGTAATGCTCATTAAAAACTTTCCGTGTCACACTCGGCAGTCATTTTGACAAACACTTTTAAAAGCTTGTTCGGTTAGAAGTAACATAATAAATTTTATGAACATGCCTATGAAAATTATGTTTTTAACTAATACTAAAAGAAAAAAGTGTCCAAAATAATTGGATTTTTCATGTTGATTTCCCTTAAAATACGAAATGAAAGTAAGGCTTTCGTCGATATTAAAACGGTTATTCTCGCTCGAGACAGTTCATTTGCACTGTGGGGAAAAGTGCCTGGAGAGGTATGCCGCCCACAAGCATCAGAATAGCTATGCCCCTGCAATCATGAATTGCACTAGCCACTCAACGACCGAGGGATTTCGAGAGAAACGGAACACCATACGCAAGAACGATGAGTAATCTTCGCATGTACAAAATCACACACACACACACACACACACACACACTACGTCACTTCCTTACACTCCTTCCTTTGCGTGCTCTGATAAAAACGAATTTGGCGACGCAACATGAAGCAAAATATCATTTGGTACAGCGACGTCTCTTAGGATGTTCTATCAGATGCAGATTGCGAGTAACTTCTAGAAACGGTTCCAGTGAACTTTTTCCCCATTTTACAGTCTTGTCAACAGTCTTGCAACAGATAAGGCCCACGACAACTCGTCAGAAAAAAATGTTCATTTAACTAAAACCATACAAAGTGGAACCTTGAAACAGTCACCTCAGATGTGATGAATTGGCCAAACCTTTTCAATAATTTCTTTAAAAAAATAACAAACAAATAGAATTGCAATTACTAATAAATGAAATGGAAAACATAAGAACGTTTTTTTATGCATTGCAATACAATCAAACACACTTTCAGTATCAATACATCTATACATTTCAAGAAATATACCAATTTATCAAAACAATACAAAACATACAAACTTGACATTCTTATAATGGCACTTCCACATTCAGGATACTTCTCTTAAGTAAGAATGCACAAGAATCATACTTGCAAATCGCCTACCAATGCAAATAAGTTTTCTATAACTCAAACGAAAATGACTATTTTCAAAAATTGCTAATCTTACGATTTTTAAAATTTATTTATTTATGTATTTATTTATTTACGTTCAACTTATACTCACCTTTCAACTATTTATAGTTAAAATGACGGGAAGGGATTCTGGAACTCAAGAATCTTTTCTCCCCTACGTCACATACAGTTTTTAGTGTTTTTTGACTGAATAAATCTAAATCTATCTCATCTACAAGTGCCGAGAACCCCCAAGGGGCAAGGAAGCTGACAGTAACCGTGGCTGCCCTGAGCCACCTCAACCGCTGTACGGCAAGAACCGTCAGGCATCCCACACGTCGAGACGCGCGGACGAGTCCATTATGAGGCACCAGCAGCTGGAAGTAGTGACGCGACATCGATGTCCATGTTTTCAATAAATTATCAATTGTTTTAAACATCGATGTATTGAGTCCGATGTTTTTTGGATCATCAATGATTTGGGTTCGATGTTTTTACGTTTTCAGTGTTTTGTTCGTGGATGAAAGATGCTCATTATCTCACGTTTGTAAAAGTTAAAATAAGAAACAATAACGGATGGTTCAAATATCTGTTTGTATTTGGCTGAAACGAACATGGTTTGTTCGATTTTCATCGAGCAGACTACCATCCTTTGCTCGAGAAGATTGTAATTGCCTGGTATTTCGTTCGTTTTTCCTATATTTCGCACGTAGACAGACTTTATATAACTTCGTTTTCAGTTCAATTTTAACTACAGAATAATAATCCTGACCATAGTCAAATGAAATTTTATTGCGCACGAATTTAAAGTTAGAGGTTACTACACCAACTGTAAAACTTCTATGGTTTTTGGTCAATGTACGTTTTGATTTCCAACACCGATGTTTGCCAACATCGATGTTTTCATGATGTCGCATCGCTAGCTGGCTGGGGGGCGGCGGTCGGAACGTTGCGCAACAGTCAAAACGGAACCGCCGAGAGCAGAAGGCGCGCCGGCGAAAAGCGAAACTCACCACTCGCCACACGCCCGAGCAGAAACTGCAACTCACCTGCAACAACAAACATCATGTGGTTTAGGCCAACCCCGCAAGCACCGCACAAAGAAAAATGCATTCGGGAGGGGAAAGAACTGAAAGCGCAAGTCGTGGCGTACATACTGTCCGAATAATATTTCTGCCTCTACTCGACAGCTGGGGTGGGGGTGGGGCTATGTTACCGATTGCTCGGCCGGCAGTTACGCAGTCGTATGGTCGTTCTTGCGGCAGATCACGACAGCAGAAAGAAACTAACCTCAATACGACCACACAACAGTAGTCGACACACAACCGCTCGCATGGTGCATATCCAAGTGGCGCTTTTGAACTTACATATGTTTCGCGCTATGAGATTTCAGTTTTTTTCTTAATAAAAATCGGCAACTCTGCCGTAACATAATTTGAAGCCTCTGGTTGGATAACGGAACATCCTCTCCCCCGACAGCCGGGAGCTATGATGTAGACAGAAATATTATTCGTAGTATACACGCGAGCTCGAGTTTTCCTAGATTGCAAACATATAAAAATTGAATTACTACCGAAATTAATCTTCTTACTGGAAACCCGTCAAATCGACGGTAATTGATAGAGAAGAAATCTATACAAATTGCACTCGTAGATGGATTAAAAACTCCCTAAGTTCGCTTCGCTACAAATAACCTCATATTCATTCACAAGTTTGCCTACGTCAGACGGCGAAACGATAGTTTTCGGTAGTTCGGTTGCAACCTACAAATAACTGCAGGCAAAAATTCATTTCATAAACTTGACAAGAGCAAATGATAATACATCTAGAGTACACATACTTTCTTTAAGAAAGAAAAAAAAATAAAGACATTTAGTTCAATAGCTCAAACAACTTTCTAAGCGAGAACTAAGTGTTTTAAAATAAAATATGGACTATTCTGATTCAGAAATTAACTTCATGAAATTAAATGAACAGACTAATTCATTCCCAAATAAATTTAACTTTTCCAACTAAACGTTTCAAACCATGAAATATGTATTAGTCACACTGTATTAATCTTCTCTCTGAAGTGGCAGAAGTGCATGCGTAACATAATACTAGAAAAATTAATATACGTGTACACGTAATATACGCATTCTAGTAATATGCACAGTAGATGCATATTACTAGATTGCATTCATTACACAAAATTACATTGTGTCATTTCGAAAATCAAGACTGTTTATTTGCAGATTAAGAATTGTCAAAAAAATGTAACCCAAAAATTTGGGTATGAAGATCAACCGCCAAGTAGTAAGCTTTCAAAAACTTTCAATCATTCAACATTCACACAACATTCATCAAGGAATGCAGCGGAATGCACAGAGGAGTGCACGAGAAATTTCGAAGACTAAACACCGAACAACTAATACTAAATTCTAATGATCAACAGCGTCGAAAGAGATCAACCAGATTCGCCGCTCTTTTTCAAACTAATCCAGTTTGCACATTTTTTGTTTGTTTGTTTTTTCGCCTCCAGTAATTATCTTAGCGAACTTATTTTCACTTTATACTTCGGAAGCTCGTCGTGTTTTGTTTTGTGCTTTCTCATTACGAACTTAATATTTTCAGGCAATATTGGGAGAAGCTTTTCACAGAATCGTGCTGTAATATTCACTAGGGAGATTTTTCTTTCATCGTCCGAGATACGCGGCGTAACTTTTGAGTTTCCTCTGGTCAGTTCGCAGCTTCCGAGCAGCTCTCTTCGAGGGAGAATTAATCCGATGTTAGCCCGAGGAATATGGACAAATGCCGGATATTTATTCATCGAGTCTTGTAAAGGAATGAATTCTATTTTATCTGCAGTACCTACAGTAAAAAGGACGTAATATTATTTTAAATCCCCGCCTCATCATTCCAACGCGAGTTATTAAGCAAATAAGGAATGATGAGACTGAATATAATACAGAAACCCAAGCAGTATCGTACAGATCCACTTTGTCATCTAGTAAAATAAACTCAAAAAGACAAAGAATGCCGTTTCTCCCAAAATGCCAGTTCCTTTTGTTGCTAATAATAATAATAATAATAATAATAATAATAATAATAATAATAATAATGAGCCAGGTTTTATTACTGCAAGCCTTAGGCAAAGGTAAAGTTTCCGTAGAATTAAAGAACATTAAAAAAAAGGACTTAGTAAAATTTTTTGAAATATTAGTTCGTTTATTTACAAATCTCTGACCTTTGATTTAGTGTCCTCCTGAGAAACATACTTCATGAATGGCTACACAAAAATGTTTCTTCATTAATAGTTTTGTCTTTGGCTCTTTTATTCCAGAAGACGAGTCCATTACTCCGGGTAGGCGAGGTCAGCTACGCAGAACGCTTGTAGAGCAACACACCAAAGAGAAACAAGTTCTCTAATCGGTTGCTTTACAAATGAAAAGTCGATCCACTTACCGCGCAGGGGGGTAGCGAGTCGGCAGACAGAACGCAGGTAGAAGGTGACGAAGGGTGATTAAACACCTTCGTCGAGGAGTGCGGTCAGCGGGCAGGAGGAGGTCAAGGCAGGGTTTCCAGGAAAGGTGGTGAGAGGCGCCGTTCCAAGAGGCAGGGGTGTGCAACACTGCAACCAGAGGACACACGGGGATGCCGTATCGTTTATTCAGCATAACTTAAAAATGCTCCTTGGATTAATGAAAGAATCCCATTTTCCAGAGTACGCGATCTTCGAATTTTTTTTTCTTTAAAGTTGTCCCCAAACATGAATCGCTTTCAGATGCCGTGTGATAGGAAAACGAAAGCGAAAAACGACAAACGAAAACATTCTGTTCCGTAGTTTGAATGTGCGTGGTTCAGTTTCGACTTTAATTTTGTGAGACTACACATTTAATTTTGTTCTAAGTTTGAATGAAGATACAGTTTTAAATTTCCTTTGAAAGCACCACTATGTGCGCAAAGAAAAATGGGTGAGAATAACCAACTGACGAATATTAATTTGGGTGTGAAAAATTTGTAAAGATTTTCGTTTTCCCAGAGAAAGTATTATTTTTTTAAAAAAATAGTAGCAATTGCTCAACATATGCCCCTAGGTTAAATACATTTTAAATTCCCTTCATGTTATTTTTTCAACAAATTGTTCGGTAACAAATATTTTAGCATTACATGCGTTGGAACTTATGCGATGCTCACACTTTACATTCTTTTATGTTTATCGCGCGAACTTCGACGGGCGTAGCGAAGCGTCAACTGTGCCTTATGTGTTATAAAGACGCCATAGCCCTTACGGGTTCACGCTGACGTCCTTTATATTTTCGCGCAACTAAGTCAATTCTTTCACGTGGAACACGATAAGGTATAAGAGACAAAATATTCTCTAAATTGATATGTCTACATTTATATAAGCAAATTATTAACAATTTATTCGTCTTACATTTGTCTTTACATTTCGAACCTTGTATATTTGGATTCTTCACGAAAAAATATGAAGCTGAAATAGACTCCAAATATATAGGATTTGAAATGTAAAAAAACAAAAACTTAATAATTTAGCTCTTAAAATTCAAAATACATTCTCTTTTTATAAATTAATGTCCTCATTGGAGGGAGAGGTAGAAAATGTCTCCTACGTTTTTAAGCTGTTTAGGAAAGTGCGATGAGTTTGTACTGTTTTTTCAACGCATGAATGTCTTGTTTTAATCGCACTGTGAAACTTCTGACCTCTGTATTTAACCTCTGAATGTTGACAGGGTAATTCAGTACCCAAATTTCATCTTGAGCGATTTAGGTTTGCGGAGGGAACGTGTTCGAGTTGTGTACAGGAAAGGAGACGTGAAAATCGTATTTGTGAAAGGGATTTCGCTGTGGATTTCATCTGAAAACTAATCACAAGTTTAACGCGGAAAAGCCCAACAGTACTCTTTTTTTTCCACATTGGCAGCACTTGTTTCACGCGCGTAAACGAGGTTTTGAGTGCTCTTGCCAGATCTCGTTTACTCTGACAACGTGCAGGGAGGTATTTTTCCACCGTAGATTCATACACGTTAACACAGCCAAAAATACAGTTGCGGTTCTACGAAAAACCATTATCCTTTGCAGAGATCCAATACTGTGAAAAGACACGAAGGAAAAACGCTTGGAAACTGCTGACGCGCGCAGATAAATATGAACACTAACGTTCTGGACATCCAAACAAAATTTAATTACCTGTCGAAAACCAATTGTAATTACGTGGGTAATGCGCAGTAGTGAACAATGCGGAGGGAACAATAACTGGCGAGATAGTGGTGGAACCAGAACGTGGGTGTCTATTAAACCTGCGACTAATGAGTAGCGACGGGAATTGCCAGTTCACAGCGTATTACTCCGCGGAGATTGCCATGCACCGTTACGGGTTTGTTTGGCTAACCTTCAGAAGAGTACTACAACTGAGAAATATTTACTCAACTTCTTGGGACGATAGGCAAAGCGAGATATTTGGACATGGCGGATGGCGGCATCTGTAGCACACTGCATTGTACGCGCAAAAAGTTAATTTGGGTCAAATAAGGTGAAATAACGTGCAAACGAGGAATGTTGATTGCACTCAAAAACGATAGTCTCAACATTAAATGGCAAATATATTTCCATTTTCTTCAAATATTTGTCTTTCCTATTAAAGCGACATTGATATTGAAAATTTTATTCGGCACCAGCAGAACCCGGTTTACGTCCTGCCCTCCATCTCTTTCTTCTTCCTTCTGTCTCTCAGTCTCTCACCGTCCCTGTCTCCGTCTCTCTCCCGAAAGTGTGTGTGTGTGGATGAGAGAGAGAGAGAGAGAGAGAGAGAGAGAGAGAGAGATTGAATTTTGAATCTATCTCTCCCCCTCTCCCTGTCTCTCCCGGGCGAAATTTCACAATCGCAGGGGAAGAATATGCAATGAAGACGTATTAATAATCGTACTTCAGGGTGCAGCGGGTTGCGTAGAGCGCCCTGTTAGGGGCGCTTGAGTCAGCATACAATCATCAATGCGCGTCTATGACTACATTCTTCGCACAAGTGCAAACAATAAGTTGACGAAGTTGTATCGCAATCCGATGAACGGTAAGGCAGCGCATTAAGTACGAACCAACAAAGTTTTTGGTGATTAATCAATTAAATGGCGCAAGAGCTATCGTGCAATAAAATCCAGTTCGGAAAAGGTTCGGAAAAATATATCAATTCTCTCTCATTTAAATTTCTACTATGCACAGAAAATAGGAATTCAAGGACTCGACAGAACGTGCGAAGATTGAACTTTTTTTTATCAGACGACACACCACCATTTTACAGTTTCATTCATTAATAAAAAGCTTTTAATTACTCCGTTGCGTAACTAGTTACTTTTGGGAAGCGTCGGTTTCAAACTACTACTGTTTGAAACTCATTATTTCTCCTTCACTTTTCAGTTGCACACATGGGCAGTGTGCATAATCGCTTGTAGTACATGTGACCAAGGGTTTACTGTTTTTCTGGCGTTTGATTTTCTGGAATAATGCCAAACACATACTGAAAATTCATTTACAAATGCCAGTAATTTTACTTTATTTTGACAAATGTTAATTCATAATTTATTACCAGGACAACCAACATATTTCGCTGAGTCACATTACTAATATAAATATTCTCCAAATTCCAGTAATTATCGAAAAAATTACGCCATCGATGCAAGTATCTCTATGTAGTTCTCTCACGTTTCATCGAGCAATAATAATAAAAAATTGATATTTTAAACGAAATTATTTGTAAAAATCAAGAGAGTATAGTCTTTTTCCATTATTTAAAAAAATGAATGTAGTTATTTCACGAAAGTATTGTTTTCAATTCATAGTTTTAAATAACCCTCTCTGTGTCAAGTAGGGTCACAGCCTGTATTACCTGCTGGAGGTAAGGGAAATATACAATTGTGCACATCATTTGGTTTAAAAAGCAGAGGGCGGTACCGTTCTGAATAGGAATTGGATGCTGTGGGCAAATGTGCGATGTGTATTGTAAATTCCGTTCCACTTGTTGCAAAGGGAAATTGCTTCTGTCTAGCTGGCGTTCCATCTCTTCTGGATGGCGAAATAATAATAATAATAATAATAATAATAATAATAATAATAATAATAAATGTTTTCCTTATCGATATATCAATACCCAATACCCACAACATACCGTGAAAATATCAAGAGAAGATCCAGAAGTATACCGATCGCTCCCATGAAGTCGCAACTCAGTGGAACTTCAGTAAAGTGACAACTGTGCCTATAATAATATCAGCTGCAGGAGTGATGCCGAAAATGGCACTTCGGGCACTGGAGTGTCTTCACTTGGATGCCAGGAATGTATATACTATGCAAAAGTCGGTAATTTTGAATACATGTCGTATTGTCAGAAGCCATCTGAACCTTCAGTAAAGCAATCACACACCTGGTCATCATACCTGTGTGTGGTTGACATACCGACCAGTAGATACTGTGAATAATGTAAAATAATAATAATAATAATAATAATAATAATAATAACAATCATAAAATTGTATTTATTTGTGGCGATTCTCACGCCAGAAGGAGGTTTTAACTAACCACTTTAACGAATTTACGTTTGCAAAAATACAATTAGGGAGTTCGTGCGAAAATTATATTAGTTGTATTTCAGAGTGGCAGAGAACGAGGTTACAGGGAAAAATTACACTCCGCGATCTTCGACGATGGTCGCCCGCAGGCCTGAGCCGACAATCCGAGCTACGGGGCGGGGGTTCCCTCACTGCCAATTGCGAATGAATGGGAAGAATGAACGGTTATGTATATAATGAAACAAGTATGAATGATGAGTGAATGTAGTGAAAAAGAAGAAAAAATCTCTCGACCGTAAATTAACAAACTATAGTATTCACAAAACCGATCTTAGTGTAAGTTAGTAATGCCAAAGTGCAAGTAAGTGAACTTTAGGACTAGTATGTAAGACTTATAGGTGTTGTGGTGCGTTATCGTTGGCATTTTTCATGAAATAATTATAGAGGTTGTCATTGCCAACAATAGTATTTAATATAAGAGCAGCTTTCGATGGCTTAGCCATCATCATCAGTGGTCTGCTGGATGGAAGCCACAAAACGACTAGTGTTGGAGTGGTAGTAGTGAAATAATTATAGACAACGTCTATAGAACTTTGCATTAATAGCTATTTAAAATAATATTTTAATTATACATTATAATGGGGAAGGCCATGGCCCTTTTGTCACATCTTGGAGAATTCCACGGTAAATATGGAAATAAGTTCCAATACATTAATAAAATAAAAAAAAAACAAGCTCAGAAGCTATGAACAACGACAATAAAAGCCTTTTATTACTTTCCTCTTTCATGACCTTCACTCATGAAAGTGAAAGGCATGAAGTCTTGGAAACAGTTAAACCCGAGTGAGTTTTTCCTTGAACTCACGAGCAAAACCGAACAGGATGCTATGGGGCTACACATTTTTAGGAAGGTAGGAAAACGGCCTAGGAACAGTTGACTGCTGGATGCAATGGGGCTACGCCATATGGAGGCCGTATGTAAATTGGGGACCAAATAATCCCTTCATCTTTCTCGCGAAAGTTACTTTCTTTTTCATATTTAAATTGCGGACCAAACCAACACGGGTAAGGAAACGGACTGATTGAGCAGATAGGCTTATTCAGGGGGCATCCGCGCTTCTGTCCAGTTTTTCCGTGTGCCTCATTGAAAATTTGCCAGACTAGCTTCTGTATCAAAATTGAAAGGAGGGAAAGCACTAGAAGAGTGTCCAAATTTCATGTTGAGCTTTATAGAATATTTACAGAAAAAGGTAAATATAAAAATGACAAGATTAGCAGAATTCGTTCAATAAGTGAATGCAATTGATTAAAAACCAACTTTAACCAAACTATATTTGGATAGAAATATGACACACCTAGCTCTGGAAAATTGAGAAGACAGTTGTGTTTTAAAAATAATGGTTTTGAAAATGTTCTTCGAAAATGAAAGTGTCACCTTCTACTTTTACCTGGAAAGAGACGAGGTGGTCTGTCTTCAAGTTACGTACGGCCTTCTCTGTTTCGGTCCTCAATTTACATATCGGTTAAACTCTTTATTTTCCTTCTGTTCCCAATTTACATGCTCCGCTTTTAGGGAAGGTACGAAACAGGATTAGGGAAAGTAGACGGCGGGATGCAATGAGGGCTACGCCATTTCGAGAAGGTAGGAAAAACGCTTGGATGAAGTCCGCGTGGTACTGTGCCTTTTTGAGACAGCTAAAAGACCTAGAAAAAATTATCCGCGTGGCAACGCCGTTTTAAGGTAGGTAAAAATCTCAGAAAAGTTGACCGCGAGATGCAGTCGGGGTACGTGCGCGGCTCTGTGCTGCGGTCGGTCGGCCGGCCGGCTTCCGGCGCCTATACGGCCGTGGCTTGGCCTCGACGCGCCGCGCCGCCGCCGCCGCCGGCGCGCCGTCCCACGGCCACTGACCTGCCCCACGCGCCGCCCGCAGACGCCGCCGCCGCCGCCTAGCGCGGAGACACACGCCGAGAGAGCTCTTCACACGTGAACACAGCGCGCAGCGCGCTTCCGAACACCGTGACCGGTGGCAAAGCATTGGTTTAAGTGGAGACCTTCCCCCGTGCGGCGGATTCGCGCTGCGGTGTCTTTCGGCGAGCAGCCGGGTGTAGGATTCCGCGCCACATCTAGCTAAGCATTGGTTTAAATCGAGATCTTCCCGTGGGTTCCTATGGTTCTTCCTAAGAAACTCATCGCAGTGGATTTTTGTATCCCTTCGCACTACCAGTAGCTACATGCCAGACTTATGGTAATACGATAATCATCATAGATAATACAAATGCATGAGTGGTAAATAATAAGTATGGCTCGGATTGGGGGGAAATGACATCTTCTCATTGGTGAGTTCTATACGTAGCTAACTTTTGAATGAATGTGTATTATGATATATAGGTGATAGAAATTTACAGATACACGGCAAGCTTCTGTAATTTTTGTTGTTTTTTACGCATTTTGTTTCCTTTTCGTATTTTTGCTAGAGTATTTCATGAATTTTCAATGACACACTAAAACGAAGTTTTTATTGCATCATCAGTTCATGATAAAATTTACTACTACAGTGGACTCTTGTTTTTCCAACTTTCAAAATTATACTGATCTTCGGTAACTTCGACCTTTCGGAAGATAGGTGGAAAGGATTTCATTTCCTCCTAAAATAAAAACTTTATGTTGAATATACGTTTATGTGCATACATTTTATTTTAAATTGTTAAATTCATTGAATAAACATATGATTTCATACAATTTCTTTTGCATTTTTAATAGACGAATTTCCCATTATTTTTGGGTCATTTTCATCTTATTTGTAAGTCATTTTATAGGTAATTTTCAAGTAATTTTTAGGTCATCATATTCGAGCCCTGGTAATAACACTATTCCACGAATGAAATTATTACCAAAAGATTTTCAGAATTCGTCAAGTATTAATTGTGTTATCGCGTTTCATTCAACTTCTCTAATATCACGATACTTCAACCATAATCACCTGTTACACCACTTCTTATAACCATGACTCATATCGCAGCTTATTACCAGTGAGAAATGGCAAGAAAAAAATCGGAGAAAAAGCGTCACGCCCCTCTCACAGGGGCAGACGAGATGTGTTGTCAAATGCCACTGGCGTTTATTTTGTGATTGGAATAACCGTAGCAAATAGATTTTCATAGATCACATACCAAACTTCAATTATTTTCTAAAATTATTTCGTTCACTTAACTTGCCGCTTTGTCTACGTGACTGATGTATTTCGACCAGGAGAAAATTCGTTGCCAAAAGTTGGAGTAAGTAGTAAAGCTTCGGCATATCGACGACTGAAACGTCCGCCCCTTATCGTAGTAGTCTCAAGGAAGATATCAAAAGAGAGGAATGCAGCGTATGACCTGGACAGAACGAAAGTCCCTTGACGGGACTGGAGAAACTCTTAGATGTGTTTCCCCTTCAAATTATCCTATTCTCTTCTCCAGTTTCTTGCCCTTGAAATAACTTTGGGCTATTGTACAACATAGCAATGCAACGCAAACACTCTATCCCCTCATACGTAAATGAAAGAATTCGGTTTCATGTAATTACATTATCTTCTTTGGTCCTATCTTCCATATACGGAAATTAGGTGACCCATAACGGGTTTTCTTGGGATACATTATTCAGGGTGTTTTCCCGTTGCCTTCCCTGATATGATGATGATGATGATGATGATGATGATGATGATGATGATAGGGGTGAAAGGACGAACACAACACAACCATGCCCGAGGCGGGACTCGAACCCGCGATCTTTCGCTACGAGATCGCTACGACACTACTGCCTTTACGATGTCGGCCACCGGATCGGCAATTACATTATACTTACGTGCATATTCTTTAACCTTAGCAATAATTTACACTGAGCACGCGTACGTTTTCTTAATTAAATATATTTTTTCCGAATGACCTGCGGGAAGGATATTTCAGCTTCTCTACTGTAACGAAAAAGAAAAGAACGCGAGGCAGGACGAGGACTCGAATGAGCGTGTCCTACGGCCCGGAAAGTTATTTTCGCATTCTTTTATTAAGTAATTAAGATGACGTAACGGCTTTCCCTTCGGCAGGGGACGCGACGTGCACATCGAAACGCAACATCTTGCCTGGATGAGAGGAAGTGAGCGTAACATTCTTTCTCCATGACGGTGCGCTAACGCATTAATAGCACTTCCACTCTCGTGCGTGCCATTTTTGGCTTCGAAGTGAAAAACGCTTGATCTTAAACGGATACTAATGTTATTTGTTTAGTCCTGGAATATGAAAGAAAAAAAATTAACAGAAATATGAAACATAACTACGAACATTTTTTTGTTCAATTATTGACTCTTAAGTTTTTCGATGTTTGACATGCCAAATCAATAAAACAAACTTATGACCTTACGAATGTTGAAACAAACCCAATCAGCGTGTGGCTGGTGATTAATGTAACCCCAAAACAATTCTAGGGCAGTTGTAGATTAAATATTGAATCAAACAGAATTGATACAGCATCGTAATGAACTTTGTCCCATTAATAACTAGTGCCTTCTTCGTACGGCGATTCAACCCGATTACACACACTTCCAATCCATCGTTCGATCCTAAAATGGGAGTGCGATGGACTGGAGAAGGAAAGAGGGCGACCCTGCCCGTTGTTCAAAGTTCTACCCTGGAACCCATCCCCCAGAGCACTGCATCCAGGAAACCGTACCGGACCGCTACACCTGCCTCTAATTACATTCAAAAGAGGTTTAGCACTCCCCACCGGTATTTGTTTCGTTCAGTTAAAAAACAACAAAATTACTATTATTATTGTGAATATTATTCGAATAAACGTTTGGCCGCAAGAGGAAAATACGAAATTGCACTAAAAGGATGAGGCGTAGTATGGGAGCAGTAGGATAAATCGAATCTAATGAGGAATTGAGACATATTAACACTTGAGTTCCAATTGTAATATTGATCAATACGGAGAAAAATGACCACCACAGCTGCTTCTTATAGGTCAGAATAAAGAATACTCCACGATCTTCAACCGGGTCTCACTTCAAAGGAAAAAGATTTTCAGCTGGACTAATGAAGACACAGCAACGCCAATTAAAAATCGTAAATGCAAAGTTGTTATGCAAAAACAAGAGACAATGAAACGAATTATAACGCTGCGGAACTAAGGAGTAGGAAGAAATGTAGGTGATTTTGCGCGAAAAAAGGAACTTTTAATCAGAAAATCCTTCTTACATAGCCCTGTTAATAAAAAACTGTAAAAATCCAGTTGCTAAATTTAGAAGAAAAAAATCTCTATTACGGGCTGAAGCCAGATTCGGCAACAACGGTCAGCCGATTTTCTGCAAACCTGATATACTTCAATCGATCTAGAAGACCCCCGACGTCTGTCGTTGCTCCCATTCAAATCCAATCCGTTAACGTTTGACTCCCGGAATGAATCGTGATTTGCACCAATCACAGCAGCTCGCCTTTCCCTCGGGGCCTCATCTGAAGCGCATCTCCAACCTTCCCGCTTGCCCCCATCCCCACCACCGCCTCCGCCCCCGTCTGAGCTCGTTGAACACGCGCATCACCCTCCGAGGCGCGACGAAACAAGTTCGCCCCGCCGGGCTATAAATGCACCCCCGCAGCCCCATCTTCACTGCAATTGGCACGCAATTGCTTCCCATCTGATTAGCGTTGGAGCTGGGGCGCACACTGTTGCGGTGGGAACGCTGTGCGCTATGGCTGTGGGGTTAAACGGCCGTAGACAAATCGTAGCAAAATCATTAACTATTCATTATTTCACAAGCAAAGTCGCAAAGCCCAGGGAAGCCAGAAGTGAGGAAGATCTGTGAACTTGGTCCCATACTTTCGGTTGAAATGCGGCTGTGGGATAAGAAAAAAAACATTGCACATTGTTTCATTGCAATCATACTGGAAGAACGATAAGGGGTGGGGAATTAAATTGATAGCCCCCCCCCCTGAAAACTATACTTTTTTGAGACACCGTTGATCCACACAACGTGTGTTAAACGAACAGGTTTATACTAGACAAATTAACAAGCGAATATAGAAATATACAATTTGTATTTATCTAAAATGTATCTAAAATGTATTTATCTAAAATTTGTATTTATCTAAAATGATACGATATTTCAGTCACACAGCCTTTCGTGTATTTCAGATAAAATATGCAGAGCGTCGCGTTAACTATGAAGCACTCACAATAACGTCCAACCAGCCTGCGAAATCGTAGTTCAGTTCCTGACCCCGGCCCCTACACGTGTGGGGCCCCTCGTCCAAGGTGCGGAGCTACAAGGAAGTGCGACGCGACTCGACGCGACATAACGTGTCACACACACAACCTTAAACAACTTCCAACAACCCCAGACCAGGTCAAGATCGAAAGCTCCGCCCATCTGCACCGTGCTGCCTGGCAGCTAGACACTCTCACAGCCTCGATCATCCCATCCACACCGCCTGGCATCCCACAGCCACCAATTCCAAATCGCCTGTTTCTCGCCCAAAGAAATACCTTCTTTCTCTGCCTATATGAAAGGAGCGTAGCGAAATTTGCGCGTCAACGAAGAGCGCGCGCCCTTGATAGCCCGAGTCTCCCACAAAATAAAGCCATATCAAATTCAATTCAAATATGTCGATGTCGACGCTGATGCGCCTGCGAAAATATCTCGCGTCGGTACTGAAAACATATCCGAAATAGGGACGATGTGTTAACGGTTTATGTATCGGACTGTTATACCCAAGTGAGAGCGTAGACGCGTCATTGGCCGTGTCACTCTCTCCCGCATTGGCCGCCAACACCGGCACTCGGGTAGAGAGAAACTGAGCCCATTTAAACTCGTGCGCACCACATCTCCGCGCATTATTGCCCTGAGGAAGGTCGCCAGAATGGCGACCGAAAAGTCGGCACCTTCGCCCGTGACGCGGCGTCAACCCGGGACAGCCTAGTAAATTAATGTTATACCCAAGTTGGCGGTTCAAACCTGATCGAACCCGAGGATTGTTAAGGACGAAAAATCCTTCGTGCGTCTTCTTCGGAGGCAAGTAAAGCCGGCTGTCCCAGGTTACTTGAAAAGAACAATCAAGCTAGAATGGAGCCGTCTGAGCTAGAACAAGTCGGCCTGTTTCTCGCCCCAAGAAGTACCTCCTTCCTCTGCTTAGTTTGGAAAACCGTAGCGAAATTTGCGTTATCAGGCGAGGAGCGGGCCTCCACGCCCCCGAGGACTCGCCACTAAAATAAGCATAAATTCTTAATTCATTCAAAATAATCCTAACCTCCCGTTCATATTACGCAATCTCCAATGCCGATAATATTGAATATATTAATTTAAAATGCAGACAAACGCAAATTACTAAGATTCCAAAAAATATTTAATATATTTTTTCAATATAGTAGATGTGCATATCTTGACTTGTCCGGGTTGCACGCCGCGTTTGAAGCTGTGTGCCGACGTCGCTGCTTGTCTAAGACTTCGATTTTTAAAAGTGGCCGATGACTTTAGTTCAATTGTGTACTCCTTCCTGCTTTATAAAAAGAATCTTTTAACAGTCAAAGCTCATTTCTGAGTTAACGCAGTCCCTTGAGAAGACCTTCGCGAAATCAAATAAAAAATATTCCGGTTATGAGGCAGAGTGTAACCAGTAACCTAATGACATCGGCCCACTTTAAAAAAAAAACGAAGTAAGTCTTGGATGTCTGTGCTGGTTGTCACTGTCTGTTCTGATTATGAACAACCTAGCTCCTCATTGCCGTACATATGATGTTAACATAAATGGCAACTATATGAAAAAAAAAAAAAAAACAAAAAAAAAAAAAAATTTTTGCAATTCCGACCCCTATCAAAACTTTTACGCAAAACCACTGTTTAATTTTTTTGAAATTTGGTTTTATCACATCCACCACATTGGAGATAGTGGTTGATATTTCTGAGCAGCGGTGAACTGATGGTCATGTAGTCTCGTAAGTTGTGTGAATGTTACATCGGCCCGAAAGTTGTGGTTCCTCCGCAAACTGATCCGGCGCTGGCCTACACCGTATGACTGCAGGTTTTCCTCATCGATGGAATCTCTCCCACGGCGTTACTGCCCACCGAATTACTCTACCCGCCCGTTGTGTCCCAACCGTGCGCATATAACGGTTGTGAAGGGGCGGTGAATAGACAAGAAAGAGCGAAGAAAGATAGCGCCGCGTATCCGTGTCCGTTGTTAGCGTACTGCTCCGGCATTTCGCCGGTGTTATATAAGATAGAAGCAACGGAAAACTTAATATCAGAGCAGCCCGTCGCTAGAATTTGCCCTCCGCGCTGACTGAATTCTACCCGCTGTCTAGCTACAGTCAAACATCCTGCCGCCATCGGTCTTCGAAAGCTCAGGCCCTCCGGCTCAGATAATGTCGATTGAGCGGCGATGCTGCCTGGGAAGCGAGTCTCCCCCCAGGACGGCGTGTGCCTTCGGCGTTCTCCACCCGGCGCGTCGCGAGGCTGCCTGCCAGCCTGCCTGCCTGCCTGCCTGCCTGCCTGCCTGCCTGGCTGTCTGCGCCTGCGAGCGCCTGAGCGGAACCTCTCCCCCGCCCCGCCCCCCGCTCCGCTCCCCGCCCCCGCGCCTCCTCGCGCACGGTCGCCCGGGTTTTTTTTTGCGGGGCCCCCGCCGGCCCCGCCGACACCTCGCCCGCTCCGCTCGCCTCCCCCTCCTTCCATGGCAAATGAGCACTTAGTGCGAGAAACGAGCGCCGGCCTGGAAGGGTAAACGGGGCTCCCCACCCCACCCCCCGGGGACCCCCGACGCTTTTCGGCGTGC
>BOPP01000211.1:993193-1007449 GCA_017312745.1 Gryllus bimaculatus
GAGCGCACACACGCACGCATGTGGTGCAAGAAGAATGGGACAGCATTGCCGCTGTGCTCGATCAATGCGCGTCGCATCGAAAGGTGACGCTGCTTCTGAACAACGCATCGCGTCTTTCGCAACGCCTCCTGGACGGTGAAGGGGCTGTGCATGCTCAGACGCGGGCGGAGGCACGTCAAGGAAGAGACGGGGGGCTACGCGGGTCACGACGGGGGGAGAAGACACCTTGGAAGTAGGCGTGGAGGTTGGAGCTGGAAGAAGGAGCACATTCCGGAAAACCAAGAACGAGTTTTGACAAGAGGGGCGGGGCGGAATGGAATTAATTTTTGCGTTGGTCGATTAGCGATTCCGAGCGCGTCAACTGCTGTCATTAGTACCGTGAGTGTAGTGCATGTTTTATCGTGAGGTGGCTGTGATCTTCCTCAACGGGATAGCGAGATCCGGCGACGATGCGATCGGGTTGCGGGAATTTTTTCCCAATCATTAACGGTGCCCCAGCTACGCACCGTCCCGGCCGAAACACGCTCTACGCTCCCCACTGGTGACCCGACATGTGTAGTAGTGTGTGTAAGTGTACCCGACATGTGTGTGTATTAGTGTAAGGGATGAGGATAGGATAAGGAAAGAGAAGGAAAGATCGCGCGCGGTCCGTTGCCCGTTTGTTAGCGTATTGCTCTAGCATTCGCCTGGTACTGATCGGAGAAACCACGGAAAACTACCAATTGTAGCAGCCGACCGACACACATCTCCTTCTGACAGTTGATGAATCCCCTTTGAAACTGAGCTAATCATTCGCTTTACCACAAATCAATACTCTTGATTCAAATTATCTCCACCTCATGTGAATGATAACAAAGTTCGATTAAACTGAATTTCGATTCCTGTGCTCATTAGTTGCTATAGATGCCAAATTAAATTCAGAGTATCGTATCCAACAACAGTTAGAGAACGGTTGTAGGAGAGAGAAAAAAAAGGATATGGAGGCAGGAAACTAAAAAACAGGAAGGGAACAATTCATTGAAGAGAGGAAACGGATAAAGGTATATTCCCAGTAGCGATAACGCCATCAGCTCCACGTACAGGATTCACGCCAGAAAGCCGTTGCCTTTTATGAACTTCATGGCATGCGCCATGTTTCCAAGTACTTGAACGGGGAATATACTACACCGAGCTGCTCCCAGCGAAGTTCTGATGTCAAAAAAGGGTTTCCCTTCGACCTCGCATTTTTGGGACGTAAGATAGCAAAACATTGGGCAGAAAGTCTCGTTAACGACAACCGAACCATAAATGTTTTATTCACCGAATACGGACATATATTTGAAAGGGACCGACTGTGTGACGTCCTTGAAAAAGGAGTGATGAGCCTCTCCCGGCAGCTGTTAGGCTTCAGCCGCATCAGCGAATCGCACATCACTTCGGAGGCGTGGGGTACTCGATTCCAACCAAACTTTTAGGGGAACAAGATGAGTAAAATGATTTAGACAAGTAGGTCTAATTCATTACGTGATTAAAGGAGAAAGAGAGAGGAAGTTAGGAGGGGAAGGAGAAGAGAAGAGGCGAGGAGGGAGGGGGAGAAAGGCTAGGCAGAGTGAGAGAAAGAGAGAGGGGCCCTCTCTTCCAAAGAGGGGAGAAAGATGAGAGAAAATGAACGAGGCGGGAGGGAAAGAGGTGAAGGGCAGTCCAGCTGTCGTATTTTATGGACGGCGTCTCACCGTTGGTGGGGAAGGTGTCGAGGGGGACTGTTAGACCCGATTCACACGTGGTTGGAGGAGCGATTTCCGAGTGTCAACAACACTCCCCCGAAGATTCCCGAACCCCAGAGCAGTAGAGACCCCGCGAAAGCGCGCGTTCGCTACAACGGCGAAGTCGTCCCTCAAATGAAACGAGGGATCGGATCCTCGAAGGAAGTCATCTCCATGTAAGAGAAATGTTATTCTTAACTTGGAATTTCAAGGCGATGGGAAAGCATACACTTGTTCACTGTTTTCACATATACTCAGAGCAGTACCCAGGATGCTTCTGGTATGTGTGTGTGTGTCTGGGGGGGAAGGGGGGCTTAAAGTACCGTATCGAGTTGATGTTTTCGTAAAAGGGATATTCCATTAATGCTGAATAAAAATTGTTTTTTTATTTGTTGTCCCATCGTTAACTATTTATTTACTGAATACCGAGCATAGAAAATTGATGAAAGTTATATTTTTTGATTATCTATCTTTGGATTCTAGAGACGGGGAGCAGAAGCCCCATGCAGGGTGGCCACTCATTACCTAAAACAAAATTCCCCGACGTCTCCGTTTTCCAGAGAATTTAAAAAAATTCACTGATAAGATTTGTATTATTTTAATTAACGAAAGCAGCAACCCTGAAACTAATTTGTCATCACTCTGATTTCGCCGCACAAATTAAGGGGGGGGGGGAAGTCAACAAATAGAAATCGAGGCGAAAACTAATGTTGTACTATTTGCTTTTTAGAATATTATCTAGGTTTTATAACCATCGAGAAAAAATTTCTGTAATTCTTCCACAAACTCTCCGACTTGTTCCCCGGCGTTGCCCAGAGCAAAGAAATTCCCGGTTGTTCCAGAAAATGACCACCCCCGCCTCCCCCTGTTCTGTGCGCGCCCTGGCCACACACCAACACACACACACACACACAACACACACCTTTGCCGGGGTCGCGTCGCGTCGTGCGGTAACCCCACTGCGTGTGGGCCTCTTCCTGGCGATGTCGCGAAGCGGCCAGCGGTTGTCGCCGCCCGGACGGCCAGCGCCTGGCCGGGGAGAAGGGTGGAGGGGAGGGAGGGAAGGGGAGCGGGAGCTGCGCCACCCGGAAGACGGGGCCGTGCGGTTGGAAGGGGCGCGTTGCGCGAGTCGCTGCGCTTGCCGCCGCTCCTTGTTCCCGCCATCGCCGCCGCCGCCGCGCTCTGCTACTCTACCGCCACAGGCCATCAGCCCTCCTGCCGCGGCGTCGTTGGCTGCATTAAACGAACATTATGGTATTCGTAAACTCCGCGCGAGGGATCCGTGCACGCGGCTGACGTCGCAGAGGAGGGACACACGTAAAATGAGTGGCGTCTGAAAAACGTCGACTTCCTAGCTTTTTGTAAAACAGGATCATGGCATGAGACATCTGAGCAATCGGGTAACGTCGCAGAGGGAGATAAAATGAATGTCATCTCAAAAACATCGACTACTTAGCTTTTAAACACACAGGATCATCGAACTTAGCACGAGGAATCTGCGCAATCAGGTAACGTCGTAAAGGATGAAGACAAATGAATGTCGTCTCAAAAACAAACTTTCTAGCTTTCTGACTGACAGGATCAAAGACCTTAGCGGGAGGAATGTGTGCACACGCGGCTGACAGAATGTCTCAAAAATATCGACTTCAAAACTTTTCAACTAGCAACCTCGGCACAAAAAAAACTACCTTCACATGACTTGTAGAAAAGCACGCACGAAAACAAATGTCCCAGATTACTAACGCAGCGAAAACAGATTACTAACGAGCTTTTCCATGCGATTGCAGTCCCTAGCTCGCGGTAGGCTACCCGATGCTTTCTGAACAGCAATAGTATGCGTAGAAAGCTCTACCAGACGTCACTTTACATGCGTTGTATCATAATGGGCGTGAATGCCGGGCGCCCGGCCGAAACACCGCGAACGAAAAGTACATCTTCACTGCGCTCCAAATCGCTTCTCGCCTCCAATTCCTCTCAAAATGCAAGGCGTCGTCGTTGGGTGGGGTGGGAGGTTGGGGTTCTCCAGCCGCCGAGAAAGAGGTCGGGTCAATCACCTTAATGGTGCCCAAATTCATCGACGCAACGTGACAACAGAACCTACATTCTTAGAAAAAACATAAAAACCTCAAAACAAAACACTGGCACGTGCAGCTCTACAATTCAAAAACCTGCGCAACGTGGAAAGGAAATTGTTCCTAATAACCTGTCAAGAGGGAATATTTATTTTAAATTTCCGGCATTGTTTGGAAGAAGGCAACGTGCGGAGGGTCACGTACTAAACGACTAATTTTTCCCTTTCTCTCGGTTCTTGAGAGCTACTGGGAAGCGTTTCCGAAAAACTATATCCAAACTTCGCCTTGGGAGTAGGCGGACTGTCCCGCTATCGAGTGATGCAATGATTTCGTAGTACGAATTACAATACTTTATTTTTTGTCAGCAAAAACAAATGGAAAATATATTCGATTTGTAACCAACTGAAACTTTAGAAAAACTTCTGTATGACAAAAGACTTAGGAGTTTTTTTACGTAACCTCATGTATTTTAAGGAACCGCTTTTTTCTGTAGGTATGAAAACTTTTTTTTGCACTAACTATATTTTAATTAGTTTTTAAATTTAAACTATGTAATTCTGCATTCTATTTTCGCTCCCCTGTCTTCTCCTTCCGCAATGTCTGACTCAATTCAGAAGGTACTCGCGCGAGAATCGATTTTGATGAATAGATGATGATTCGATCAATGTCGATAGGATCGCGTTAGGTGGCTCAGGGCATCAATTGACGTCAGTGCAATCCCTCTGATCGAAAGGTTCTAATGTTCGAGTCCAGATGTGGCAGGATATTCGACAATAGCAACACAGCTAGGTTAAGTTCGGCACCTGCCTGGAGGAGACTTCTAGCGACCGGCTGCTCTGATCGGTTGTTTACCGATGTACATCAGACGAATGCCAGAGTAGAATCCTACCAAACGGGCCACAGAATGCGCGCGATCTTTTCTTTCCATTTCTTGCCCTATCCTTACCCCTTACTCACATGCAGTACACTACCACACATGCCGTGAGACCAGACGGGAGCTTAGAGCTGGGGCGGTAGGAGATACCTGATTCGGGAAAACTCCGGAAGTCACCGTGTAGGCCGGCGTCGAATCCCGCCATCCCGCATCGCCAGATTAAAAAAATATTAAAAACGTGCACTACACTTACAGGACTAATGACCTTAGCAATTGACGCGCTCGGAACCAGTAATCGACCAACCAAGCAACAGCGGTGCGACCGTGGTGGAATAAAAAGAGGGTTGAAACAGAAGTACAGTCCACAACCGTGCTCCGGCCCCGCAAACTCCGAATGCGGTGGGGCCGTGATTGCGCACCCTCGTCCCCAGACGGGAAGCGCAACGCTGGTCCACGGGCGGCGGGCGCAACGCTCTCCAAACATCGCCGTCGAGCGTCTAAATGGCGAGGCAGGGGAGCGGGCGCGTGAGGCCAACCAGCGGGCGGATGGAGCAACTTCCGCCCGTGCCGCCGGGGCGTCATTCACGCTCGGCATTCGCCCCCAACCGGCGAGGTCGCTCCGAAAGTCCCCGCTTCAAAAACAAGGAGGGAAAAAAAGGGTTATATACTCCATAAATTGTCGGCTATCCGGGAGACGCCGCGTCGTCGGCTGGGGTGCCGACGTCTCGCCTGACGTGTTGCAGGCTTCCTCAGGGCAGAGCCACTGCCCTGAGGTGCCCTGCAGAGGCTTTGCCCTGAGGAAGCCTACGACACGTCAGGCGAAACGTCGGCCTTCCAGCCAACGACGCGGCGCCTCCCGGAGAGCCGACAATTTATGGATTGGAGCCGCGGAAGCTTACGGGTACATTGGGTTACATACTCCGTCCAATAATGTGCCCAACTATTTTGACACTCGAACAAACCAAGCTAAATTGGGAGGCGAAGTCTCGGAGTAACGCGAAGAAATAATTCACGTACGTTGAAAAACCAGAGGCGGTAAAGTAGGAAAATATCGATACTCAAGACGGTTTTTTAACATCCGTGTTGGGTGATTGAGATGTTTACGTTATCGATGTGCGTCATTTCCGCGCTGGAGACGCGTTTCCATTCAGACCCCCCTGGCAGAAGACGATGCATTTATCCAAACCACGAAGTTCCCTCAGAAAATCCACAATTAAAGAATAAAAGAAAGGGTAACATATTCGATACAATAACATGCCCAACTATTTTGACACTCGAACAAGCCAAACCATACTGGGAGGCGAAGTGGTTGAGTAACATGTTGTAGATGTGAGTAATTTTAACATCGTTGGCAAACCTGAAGTAGGACAATGATACTTCCTCGTGATGCGATGTTGACGACTTAAAATCGGCGAATGTTTACTACAAATATCAATGTGTTGAAGCCGATGTATTTTTTAACATCCATATTTTGTGCACGAAATTTTTACGTTTTCGATGTGAGTCGATATTTTTACTTTTTCTTTGACTTCTTATGAATTAAAAACCTCCCATTCTCTTCGACGAACTGAGGACTAACTCATTTAGGCGACCCTGACTGATTAGGCTTTCAGAGGAAGTTTCGTTCATTATTTTTTAACAGTTTTCAGTCAAATCTTAATTACAAATTAATAAACACTGCCACTGTCAAATTAATTTTTTTGCGCACTAATTTAAAGTTAGAAGTTATTAGGCCTGTGCTAAAACATCCATGTTTAAAAACACACATGTGTGTCGATTGCGGTGTTTTGAATTGTATGTCGCCTCACTAGCATTCCCTATTGATTTGCCATTCCGCTAAGTGGAGGATGTTCACCTGAAACTAAATTTATTTATGTTGCTAGAACTCAAGCCAGCTTTAAGTGCACTTGGAAGCTTCTATTTCAATATTTACACGGATTATTCTTCGATAAAAAAAGTCGCTCGTGTCAATTGCACGTTTAATTGAAAGCGCGATAAAAGTGAAGTGCACACACGCTCTTTCCTACTGCGTGTGTTTTCGCCGTGCCAGGCCTCACTTTCGATTTCTCGACCACTGAATTCATTTTAACATTCTCACGCGCTTTACGTCACGATTTCTATGAATTCTTACTTTCGTCACAATTACTATTAATTCTTACTTTTTTTAATTTATTATACAAAATAACGAAACAACGATAAAACTAATCGCGAAAACTCCGATCAACTGACGAAGCAGAATCCCCTGACGTTACTACCCATCTGGATGGCGCCAGAATACATTTCGCCGAGTATTTCGAATTTCGGTGATGATGTTGCAGCGATGTAATGTGGAACCGATTTAGAATTACACACCCACACAAAACGGAGGCCAGACCCGACTACGCCGAAATCACCGAGATGACCACGTGGGAAGTTTTTACACTTGGACTACAGTCCATCACCGACCCTGCCCTACATCGGTTCCCTCCCTCATTCACAGTCGCGGTCTTTCGAGATAACGTGGAATGAGTCATACGAGGATGGGAGATAAATTTCGACCAGCGCAAAGAAAGGAAATGGGAAAAGTAAAAAGGAATAATAATAATAATAATAATAATAATAATAATAAGTATTGTTTCCTGGGCGTGAACGACAGGTCATTAGTCACGTAAGTGTAGTGCAAGATGTATCCCGGGTTGGCGGTGTTGTACTTCCGCCGGAATATGAGATCCGGCATCGCATAACACGCCTTGCGGGGATCCCCCTCCCCCACGTACCTCCCACGGCAGGGCGCAGTCGCCACAACCTATAAGCTCGACTGGTCTCCTGACTTGTGTGGTAGTAAACTAGTTAAGCGAGTGGCAGTGGAAGAGGTGACAGGGATGAGGAAAAAAACATTGCGTGCGGTCCGTAGCCCGTTTGTTAGAGAACTACTCCGACATCAATTCAATTCAATTCAATGATGCCTTATGCCCAGGGAGGCTCAGACCTACACACAAATTTGGATCTGGGCACACAAATTTCGATAAGCTTCTTTTACCATCTAGCGAAGAAAGAAGGGTATAACGCGGGAGACGAAACAGGAGATTTACATTTTGCTCAGAGGCTCCTTGACGTGCAGTAAAATCTACAACATGGGGCAGCCGACTTTACTTCCCCCTTGGAAGGAAGGCGTACGAAGGATTTTTTTCGCCGTTAAAAATCCACGACTTCGATCTGGTTTGAACCCGTAACTTGAATACAACAGCCCGATACGCTAATACGTTACGAAGCCATCGAAGCAATAGCCTAGTAGTTATTGGATAATGCACGGGAAACTGGCGAAAAGAGCAGCCGGCAGCTAGAGTATTCGTCACGGAGCCATCACCGCCAGTCAGTGTATATAAAAGGAACAAGGGGGGAAGGAGGGCTCAGAACTCGGGGAAAACCACGGGACACTATCGATCAGAGCAGTGGTCGCCAAACTGATAAGCTTCTGAGCAAACTTACTCTTCCTAAATTTAATTCCCAGCCACCAAACGAAACCAGGGCAAAATTACGAACAAATCAAGACAGAATTAAGCCCTTCATTAATCTATCCACCGAAGCAAAAGTCAGCGGCACACGCACAAAACGTACCGGACATAAACTTCAAGCACAAACAATCGCCTATGCGATCGACAGTGACAGTTGCACGCGAGAGTATGCAAGCAGCTGTTTCCGTGAGTCATCTGTTTGAGCACTACGAGGCAACTCTACTGAACGTGATACTATGCACATTTCACTAAGCTCCCGGTTTTTTGAGCTCTTATTTTGCTGGTTGTAATAGGAATAGTTGCCGAGGGTAAGGAGGGGGGGGGGTTAGAGATTTGTTGTCAATACAAAAGGAGAGGTACTAAAACATCAGATACTTTCTCGCCCCTTAGTAACGGTTACGTAATATTATACCGCATTTCTGCCTATATCAACACGTCTCAGTCGATGAGCGCTGCCAACAAAGCGTGCATGTAGTGATGTGCGCTGCGAACAATGGGAACATGTTTTTTTTTTACAATTCTTCCCCAAAAGCGCCATTTTGACATAAATGGAAGATGGTCCGTAGTGCGAGAAAGTAAAAATCAAATTTGGAGTCCGTTCAAATGATGCAAATAAGCAAATAAATTTGCAAACCGATGCAAACACGTTTTCTTTTATTCCGGTGTGAAAAATGTCCAGGATTCAAAAGTCGCTAACCTCCCTATGTAGCAATTTCTTTTCGTCATTCGACCATTTATGGTTAAAAGATGGGGGGGAGAGATTCTGGACATAAAGAAAAAGTTTGCAGCTTCAAGTTCTCTCCCTTAGTTTTTGTTGTTCCTTGGAGAAATAAATTAAACGCTGCGATACCAAAAGTGTTCCCCGCCATTCACTAGTATCTTGCGATCAAGCGCTTCGTGATTTCTGCTCCACGGGATGATTCGAAATCGCTTCTGGAAGGACGGGCTTGTGTTGCTAACGATGACACCATTGGCGCCAAACGAAATGTAAAAACCATCGTATACCATTGTTGTTTTTTAACTTAAATATTTAAGAACTCAAACTTCCCTTACGAAGAATCACACGCTTAAGAAGCGCAACCTTACCACAGGACGCCACAACTTCGCCATAGCAAGTCCTGTTCACACAAACAAAGTTCTCTACCGACCAGGTAAAAATAAGGTAGAAAGTGTGACACACTAGTGACGTGACTAGATGAGCGCGCGAAAACACAGACGCAATTGTTACCGCTCTTTTTCCGCAATCAGCGTTTGGGTTCGTGGAATTTTCCCCCTTCGTAGCTCCCAGCTGGCGGTCTACGGCCGTGCGCCTCGGAAGTTTTCCGTCGCCATTGGGCGCGGCATTATCCGTCGCCGGCGGGAACACGCTTACGACTGCGAATGAACAGATATCACACACGACTTGTCGTTCATTTGAACTCCCAACAGGCTTGAAGGCAATTTTTAAACATCCTGTACAATAAACAGAATTTTAGAAACCTCACGAACAGAGAGTTCCCATCCAGCTGCCTGGCTGGTGCGGAAACTTTGCATCCGTTTCCAAAAACATTCCTGCAATTCATGCATCGCGCTACACATGGACTGCGCACGAGTTTCACCCACCGTCATACTACGAGGCAAATTCTCGACCGCAAGTGCATCTCCATTCATAAAAAAAACGTTATCTTAAGCATCACCATTCACACGCTTGCTATTGTACATCTTTATCAGTTGCTCTCGTGATCGCGGAAATCTGCTTAGAAGACATGTTGACAAACAAAGAATAATATCTCCGTGAGAGAAGTACGAGTGGGTAGCCAAATACTGGTTTATAAACCCTTGGAATATTTTAAAACGGCCATTATTAACTTTATCGTGCTTTTCGTGTTAGTGGTTTCTTAATCGGCGGAGATCAGGCCAGAGTTAATAGCAAAAGAAAGTTGTTTTTTTTTAGTATTCCCCAAAATTTCGAATAGATCTCTATTAACAGCACTTAATTAATAGTAAAAAAGATTTTTATCACTTCTTTCGAAATCCTCAATCGTACACACGAATTGTATACCGATATAAACATGGACGACAAAGCAGTAATTAATAGTAGTTGTTGAACTTCCCCACAGCTCAATCGAAAAGTCTGGGCAGAGAAGGAAAATTACCCATTCGTCGAACGAGAATAAACAGTCGCGTGCGGCAAAAACAGGCGAGTGGAACTGGCATTTCCTTTCGCCTGGGGGAAGAATGACCGGGCGGGCGGGCGTGTTATGGCATGTTAGGGCGGCTACGGACCGGTACGGGTGGGTACGGGCGTGTTCGGGCGTGTTCGGGCGGGCAGTACGCGCTTGGCGCACGCAACGCACGGGCTTCGCAATCACACCCACGGTCGAGGCGTGTCGAGGAGACGAATTGAACATACAGGCGTTTTGCGAGGTGCGAAAGCACCTTGGGGTGTACCACTTTTGAGCCTCCGAGTACCCGCAGTTCGACAACTCCAAGCGCATGCGCACAGGATCCAAAGTGACACGCGCTGATGATGTTCACACTGGGCAAACTTCTAACGAAAAAGGAAATTAAATAATGGTGAATAGGGATGAAACGATAAAGGAACAAAAATCTCCACTGCTCCAAACGACCAGTTGGAGTGCTAAACACATCGAATGTTAAATTAGAATTGTACAGAGAGATTAGAGTTGAAAATTCGTCATCGTCGGGACTCTCACCCTAGGGTCTTGAGAAAGACACAGCAGAAACAACTACAATGCTACCATTCGAGCCATCTCAGAAGATTTCAACAAAAAATATTCACAAAGTAAGACAAGAATTAAATACGATATGCAACTGGTACTAACTCAGCATTGACGTCTTCGCAAATGCCTCTTCCAGATGGCATCCACGAAGAGGCCTGATCATCCAGGATACAAATGCTACGAGAACAACGCAATGAAATCTCCCGCGCAAGGATTTGGCGACACCCGGATTCGAAGCCGGCAGGAAAAAGGAAGGGGATGCACTAGTTCCTAGCGACTCCGCTGCGAGCGGCCAGCAACAAGTGGCGAAAGGCAATGGGCCGAGAATATGGAAGGGGCATCCTCAACGAACACTGATTTTCCCAGATTTTTTTTAGGTCGGTTTTTAACATGGTCATATGGCGACCACTGTGATTGTTTTAACTGTAGGGGGGAACAATAGGAAAAAACACCCAAGGACAACAGGAACACACACAAACATCCATGCCCGAGGCGGGATTCGAACCCGCGACCCTCCGAGCCGAGGCAGCTACGGCCCTTCAGCCTTATCGACGACGGCTATTCAGGCCGGCTCCGAAGTCACAGAAATACCTCAAACAGAAGTATGACTTCCATACACACACACAGCAATTCCTGGGTTCTGGTCTCCATGTATGGCCAATCCATGTGGAATTTGTGGTCGGCAAAGCGCGCTCTCGGAAGGTTTCCGTCGTTCTCCCTGTCCCTCATTCCACGTCGACATTATCGCTATCATTAGAGCAAAACATCACTCGCGTGGGAAGTTTGGGGATCATCATCAACATCAATCAACATGAGAGCCCGGAATTTCAGCCTTTACTTAAAATAGGCAGGCAAAAAGGCATTAATTTCTACTAAAATAGGTAGCCATTTATTCTAGCCAAACTAGGGGAGCAAAAGGGCATGCAAATAATGAAAAATCACATTTAAAATATATTGTAAAAAATGTATATTAAAATGATTCAAATGTCATTGTAACTCACAATGATTCAAATTTCACTGCAACTATAAATAAGAAAATTTATTTTCTCAGCAAGATATTCATTGACATCATTGCGCCATTTCCTCCTGAGCACGAACGAAATACGCCCTAGTTCCCAAGCAGAACTTTTCCCCAAACATTGGCCCAATACCAGGATTTCCCAGAGCAGAACGTCTTTCTTACATAACTTGTGTCTTTTCCGTCTACGAGCGGGAAAATTTCCACCGATTTCAGTTGTTTATTTTCTTTCTGTATATCGTAGCGAGACTTCACGCTAAGAAATGGCGTAGCAACAACGCCCAAGAATTTTAGAGAAAACCCATGAGCCAACAGTTAAGGATATACGCAAATAATTTCGTAGAAAACGGTACTAACGAGCATGCAAATAATTTCAATCTACGACCCACAGATATTAGAGAAAAATAAAAGAGACAATGATTTTTTTTCCTAAAAGAATATTCGAACCGCAAATACGTATATACAAGGTCTATGGGGAACAATGGTGTCATTCACACAAGACATCTCAATTATTTGGAAATTTTATACACAATTGCATATAAATGATATATACTAATGACACAAACCAATATTATGAAAAAAATAGTTCAAAAGAAGTAAAAAATAATAATTAACCGCACACAAAATTCACACCGAAAGTCAGTTTTTTTCATGTTCTAATAATACTTTAAAATGTTCCTACTTTATTTGATAGTTCTTGAAAAGCACATATGGCGTTTGCATGAGCATTTACTCAGAAGTGTACCACTTATTCTTCACTCTTGTTTACTTTGGTCAGAAGAAAGTTCAAATTATAGATTTTAAAAAATATATATATTCGTTCACTTAAAAATAAAATATCAAGTAAAAATATCGATGTTTGGAAAACATTTTGAATAAATCGATGTTAAACTCATATTTGTATAGAAATATCGCTGTTTTGAAAACATGTGTATCGATATCACATCCCTACTGTTCTGGGAAATGTACGCAAGCATAGGCATGTGTCCTCTAAAACAAAGAGAAGCGAACTACATTTTTGGGCCTCCTTTTCTAATAATAGATATTAACATATATAATAATGTTATCAGTGTTATTACTGCAGAGGCCAAAAGTTAAAAATAGGGGCGGAGCATAGCAGAGCCGAGACTTCTAATTTGAACGAGGCAGTAATAACACAAACATTTCGTGGTATGTTCAGCATTTTATCGGTCACCATAAAATCTCACTTTTTTCGCGCAACTTTATATTACTGCGATAGTAAACAAATGAATTATGTTGCTGCGGCACGCTATTACGATTTGTGTGGAGTTGTTTGCGATATATGAATTTAAACAATATTCTTATATCACCATTTGAGAAAAGACGGAGGCAAATAATTCTCCTGAACCTAAAGATACTTAAAGAAATGACGTTTGATAAGGAAGTAGGCGCGTCGACTTCCAGTGGCGACACCTTCAGATCGACAGTAAATATGATTACCGGAGACGCGTTTCATCTGGTGGAATGCCAGGTAAAGGGGTTTAATTTACCTAATACACATGTTTTATTGCACTTTTAATATTACAATTAACAATTATCCCTTATTTTTATTCTCAATTGTTTAAATCTGACTTGTACAAAACATCGCCAGTTTTTTTCTTACGAAATATTTGACTTGCGATGAATCTATGGTTGTTTATTTACGTTGCTAGGATGTTAAATTTCTTAACATACAGGTAGGTACAAGTGCACTTAACAAATCTGTAAGTTGTCTTGCATGTCAAAAGTGGTTAATGACTCATGTACCCGACACGATTTTTAATTTATATGCGGCTATCGTGAGGACGCCTCGCGTCCCTCGCCGCCGATTTTCGCGCATCCGCCCCCTCCTTTTCACTGAAATCTGTTGTCCTTGTCCGCCGTGTTCGCATTCTCGCCTTCTGTGGTCCCTTTAGCCCCGCTGGCTGTTGTTTATTGGGTGCACTCTGCGAAAGAAACCCGTTCCCATGCATGTTGCGTAAATGGCTGCACCGAAAAAATTGGTCTTAACGGCGAAGCGCATTACCGCATGAAAGGTTCGAAATGAACGCGCTCCAGCTAGCACAAGCACAATGGGCAGGCGCGCTGCGAGTCGACTGCACGCGACAGTCGCAAGGGGAATCTCGGCGGGAGGCGTTCCCAGTTCCATCCAAGCACCGTACAACCAACTGTACTCCACACAGCTGGGGAGACTCGGGCCGGGAAAGGCCAATGTCAGAACTGTGGCATTTGCTCGCCACTTCACGGCTAGACTCTTTTTTTTTTAATAATATATCTTTATTAGTGAACGAATATACATTGTTCAGTATTATTTATACTACATCATATGTATT
>BOPP01000211.1:1011642-1028295 GCA_017312745.1 Gryllus bimaculatus
GAGGTCCGGGGTTCAATTCCCGGATGACACGAGAACTGATTCATTAATTGGTTTCCCGGCGCGTCAACAGCTAAGGTCATTCTCCCGTAAGTGTAGTGTACGTATTCATCACAGAAAGTAGCGGTGTTCTTTCCTCGCCGGATGGTGAGATATGACGCGGACCTACACGTCGAATGGGGAAGTTTTCTCCACCCAGCGGGACACACCCTTAGCTCCTGGACTGTCTTTACATGTGCGGTAGTTTAGTACATGTAACTGTGTGTAAGTAAGGGTCGTGGATAGAAAAGAGACATGATAAAAAGAGACAGAAAGGAAAAATCTTGGCCCGTTTGATCGGGTACTACTCCGGCATGTTTTTGGTATTGATCGGAGGAACCACGGAAAACAACCGATCAGGTGACCGCTACAATTCTCCTCGGCTGAATTCGACTTGGCAGTCTAGGGTGCCGAAAGACTCAAACCCTAGGACCTCACGGTCAGAGTCGCTGTCGTGGCAACAGCAGTTGTTGCCCTCAGCCAACTCCGCTAGTATTACTCGGGCAACTTTTCTTGAACGATGGATTGACGATTTCGGGTGGAGTGGGGGTATTAGTTACAAAGTCGGCCACTAGAGTATTTTCAGTAATGCCAACGTCTGTGAAATGAAAGTCAAAACTGAATCTTGTGCTTAACTTTTTCGGGAGTTTTAGGTGACTCTCTTGACGGAACTGGACTTCACTAAGTCATTTCTTTCGATATTGGCACTAAATCAGAACAGGAGTTCTGCACTATGAAAGCAACTGGCTTTGACTAGCTTCTGTTTCGCGCCAACGAAGTTTTAATGCTTGGAAGGTTGTCATCAGTGCCTGCTGCGAGCTTTTGCCTTCAACTGTTTATTGCACAAGGGAGGGGGATCAAGGTCATCGTTCAAGAAAAGTTGCGCGAGTAATACAACACGTAGGGGGGGGGGGCTGGCGAGAGCGCGAATTTTGTACCAGTGGGTATAGAAGAATGAGCCAAAATGACAGTGCGCTAAACAAGGGAACATCACATGTAATTCTGAGAAGTATCCCTCTGCCGCGACAGCTGTTCAGTCACCCTTCTTCGTAAAGTGTTTAGGTTTGTACAAGGCTCTCGTGAAAACATCATGGTTTCTCATGGTTGGCAACCGTGTAATTATATTAAAAAATAATTGATAAAACGCAAACCGCGGAACGTTCTCGATCACAGCTCGCCACCTAACCGCACACGAACAGAAAACACGTGCACCAGTATGCGTCTCAAATCCAAAACTGTTTTTTTTTTAAATAAACATAACACAAAAAGTAAATTTAATGTGTTTATAGTAAAATATTTTTTACGAAAGAGCACAGTAGCACTGCACTTCCTAATTGCAATTATTTCTCGTGGTGAACTATTTTCGCCGGGCGAGAACATCCCAAAAGGAAGCGTCGAAGCCATTTACAAGTTAGCCAACTGCACACCAATGAAGGACGGAGAGTCTAATGGGCGGAAGGACATAACGACCACAGAACTTTCAGTTATGTTGCCAGCACTAGCACTGTCAAAACGGTCCTTATCAAAATCGCTCTCTATCAGGGTTCAGTAACAAGTAGATTCAGATGGTGATAGGTTTCTGGTAGAAACAGACAAGGCAATTGTGTTGAAAAGGCCAAACACAAAACAACAACCGTTTTCTCTTTGAAAGAGCAGTAAAGCCTCCCTTCTTGTATATGCCATTCCTGAAAATATTCAACGTCCAAGATATTTGTCAGTTCACACCTAATCGAATTTTTAACACCAGCATACTCGTTTGTATTTCACAAAAAAAGCGAAAACAGGTTTCACTACATTTTGCAATACAAAGAAATAACTAGTTTCTACATTTTAATTCGGTTCCTGTATTTATTCTCATAAAGGGAAACCCCAAGTTATAAAATACCGTTAAAACGGTTTCATTTCTAATTAACGCGGAGAGAATTATACATAAATGCACACGGTGACAACGTGATACACAAATCACGCAAGATATTTTACGCACGCAACGCCTCTGACGTTTGCGATCGTTTGAATTGACTTTTCAACTATCCGTGGGAACGATCACAGGCGGAAACTAGAAGCCCGTGGAAGGTTACTCCACGGAGTTACTCAATGAAACAGCTCCATTCACAATAATCGCGCGCGCACACACACAGAGAGATATGGAATTCCAAAATCAAGCGCGCCCTCTTGCGGCGCAAAAACCAAGGGTTGCACCGAATTCGGAAGAGTCCGCAGGTGAACTGAAATAATCCTTTTGAGACGAAATATGAATTTTCTTCGTTCTTGTAACCGGGGAGTTCGTGACTAGGGTTGTTTAATCTCGTTTCCGTTTATTACACAGAATAGCGATAATTTCGTTCACTTTCGTGGCGAAATTGTCTCCTAAGGTCAACTTATTTCATGGATAAAGGGGGCAGAAACGAAAAATGTAAGAAACGTCAGAACCAGTTAAGCGGGATCGAACAGGTGAGGAACGCTCCACTCTTATCCGTCCGGATAGGCATTCGGTGATTAACCGTCCACCAAAAGAGCTCAGTCACCAACTTTGCCTGTTCGGTTTCGTCGTGTCTTGCGCCCTCAGTTTAGTCACCATCAATATTGTTTTTCTTCCTTCGTTTCTACGTACTTACGTACGCAAGAGAAAGTATGGCAATGCTGCAATGAAATCAGTGATTTTTCGTACGGAAAACTCGTATTGTAAATTCGAGAATTTGCTATAAACGTGTTTATATGTGTAGTAAATAACCTCTGAGAAATTATGAAAACAGAACTCACGTTTTGTGAATCCTTAATACTGAAAAACTGACTGGCGACAAAACGTCTGAGTGAACAACGCTAGCGTCTGAACATTTGACAATTTTCTCAAAACTTGACTTAAAAGGTCACATATAGTTGGTCAAAATCCCCGCAAGGCTTGTAGATCGGCGCCGTATCTCGCTTTGCAGTGGGACCGCCAACTCACGAACAAAAATATGCACTACACTTGCGGAACTTAATGCCCTTAGCCGTTGTCGTGCCTGGAAACCCTAAACATTCAATTAAAACATGTTTGCCGTATTTCTGCATCATACAGGAAGTTTTCGGTTGCAAGAAATCGTTCATTATTGGACATTGTACGGCACAAATGACGACTTATTAACATTTTACGGCCCGAATGATTGCGTCATCACACATTCAGTCAATCGCAGCGAAGGAAATCGAATCGTTGGGAGGTAAAGGAAAAACGGAACAGACAGTTTTCTTGTACAACCGAGACGTCACAATAATGTTGTTTCGCAAACAAGTTTGATTCTCTTATAAATTTACAACGGTAGTATACAAAAAAGCGTATGCAACTCGTTTATAACATTGCTTTATTTCACGAGTACGTGTTTTGAATACCAGCGGTGTTAGGAGCGAGTTTTCAAAATTTTTCGAATGCAACAAGTTTAACATGAATAAACCAATGCATTAAAACTGCTATTTCGATCTATGTTCGAGTTGTCAATCCCTACTCGGTAGGCAGCAGCAGGCCGGCCGCGTCCAGGGAGAGCAAGCGCACAGTCGCTCCCGCAAGCCACGGGCGGCGGGCGGCGGGCGGGGCCGCTTACGGCGAACGCCACGGCTGGCATGGCGGGGCAGAGGAAAGCACAGCTGGCAACGATAGCGCCACTTCCGCTAAGGCCCAGACCGGGCCGGGTCCCTCCCCCAAGGCCGCTTGGCTTTTCCATGCCTTGCCCGTCCAACACTCACGCCAAATGGGATGGATTGGTTTGCTTTCAAAACATTGATTCATGTCTGTTCGCAGGGCAAGGGACACCTCAAATATCGTCTTATTCCCGCCACAAGTTGAAGTATATTTAGAAACTGCTTTTGCAAAAATAATTTCATACAGTTAGTTGACAAGACGGATGATTATTATTGATTTTTTCTCGTTTTTTGTTTGTTTTTTTTTTCTCTCGGGGTTCCAGGTTTGACGGCCTCTAAGCATACAACATTCCTAGCTTTACATATTTAGAACCTACGAACAATCGGGCAGGTTCCAAGAAGGACTGACGTTTGAGCTTTTGGAATAATTTTGGGACGAGGAAGAACTAATTTTTCGAAATAATACTTTAGTTTCGTTAACAAGAGCTGATGCAGTTATTACAAATGGTATTATGATTATGATTATTATTATTATTATTATTATTGAAAACTTTTGGAAAAATTTTGTGAGAAGGAACACATTTTATTTATTTATTATTCCATTTTTGCAACCACGACTCATTTAGTGCTTCGGGGGTTCTCTGAACCAATCACACGCGCTCTACGATGATGGACGATCCCCGTCGCCCCGTTCGCCCGGCAGCGATCACGTGAACTACCGACCAGAACAGTCGGTCTGCGAATTGAACCCTGGCGGACGCCATACACACGCCGATTCTCATCACTTGAAGGCTTGCTTTTTTTTTTTCTTTCTCCTCCCACAGCTTCCCGCGAACGACACTGAGACCTCCAACGCCACCACGCCGCAGCTATAAGGCATTGTCGTTACCCTCGTTGCTCCAGAGTGAAATTAAATTTAAAAACAATCATTTATTTGGTAGTTTACAAAAACGCCTTTAAATGCTAAAATAAAAATTCGTAAAGATCTACGATTTGGCGACCAGGGCTCCCCGATCAATGAACCGCGGCCCTACATGCCCATACTGGCGCGGCCCCGTCAGCCGTTATTCAGTCTTCAGACATAAATCACCACCCCTCCTCCATCCGAGTTTTAAAAAAAAACAATAAAGGGGTCCGCCCTTACACCTTGGGGACATGCGACACAGTTGGCGCGTTCCGTTCTGCCCGCCCCCGCGCTGACACGAATGTACCAGGGAGCAAAATCTGTCACGAAAGAACACCGTCGGCTTCTGGTTTTCTTCAAGGTACGTGTTCACGGCAGTCCGTGTCCTGAACGAATGGACACGTAACGAACAGAGACGAAAAAAACAATAAACATCAAAGCTTTTAAAATATCAATATATTTTCGAGCACAAATATCGATATTATAACATCGATGTTTTATTCTGATCGATATATTTGTACAGAAACACCGATGGTTTTCAAAAAAATTCTGATGATATGAATATAATTTCCGGTATCTAGTTTATCTGCAATTCATAGCCTTTGACAACTATCACTGTTGATCCCCAGAAGGCACGAAACCGTTTGCTTGTTACCTTTTTTGGTTATTTTTACGTAGAAAATAAAGATGCCAGTGAAATTTATGGTAGAACACTCGTATACATTAAACTAATATTGACGTAGTATGTATCACATCATTAACACAGACATTTTACTTTACCCCATCTCCATCAGGTTTTTGTCCAGTTTCCCTGATACATTGAGCAAATGCTGAGATGGCTCCTACTTTTGCTTCTGGACATAAATGTACTTCACTATGCGCACGTTTTGTTGGACTCTCCTTTCGCGTGAAATCGTAAGAGTAGAGGTAAGGGCGAGTTGCTATTTTGTTAGCAATGCAGAAAATAAAATCTGCAGGTCGTTTACCGTTGCAAATAAGTTTTCTATAACTCGGGAACGAAAATGTATAGTGTTTCAAATGCCACTTATCTCGCGCTTTTTTAAATTTTATTTTATTTTTGTTTATTGAGAAGGGATTCTGGAACTCAAGAAAACGTCCGCGGAATATCTTCTCCCCCATAAGTCACATACAGTATTACTGTTTTTTGACTAAATAAATCTAAATCTACTTCGAAAGATTTCATCGAATTTAAAACGTCAATGTTTTTGTCGATGTTTTCATCGGCATCGAAAATCTTAGGCGTACCGAAGTGTCGATGTTTTGCTAAAATTTGCCATCACTAGTAACGAGCCTCTTCCTCTACATCGGCGGGTTTGCAGCAGGATGGGGCTGCAGACTGCACACACCTGTGGTAACGATTGTAACTGACGCTTCCGCCCGCGTCAACTGTTTCGGTGATTAGTCCGCAAGTGTAGTGCATGTTTTATAGAGGGAGGTGGCGGTGATTCCTTCCCTACTGGATGGTGAGATCTGACGCCGACCCACACGTCGACTGGCAAGGTTTCCCCATCCAACCATCTCCCCCCCCCCCCAAAGGGGAAGTCGGGACAAGCTCTAAGTTGCCGAATAATCTCCCGACATGCGAGATAGAGTTTTGCATTAAGAGGTAGACTGTAAGAAGATACGGCAAAGAAGAGGAAGGAAAGAGGGCTGTCCGTGGCCCGTTTGTAGGGTTACTGCTGCGGCATTCGCCTGGTGTTGATCGGAGAAACCACGAAAAATCTACCGATCGGAGCAGCCGGTCCCCTAGAATTCTCCCCCAGACTGCAGCTGAAATCGACCCGGCTGTTCCGGTACCGCGGAGATTCGAACCCTAGAATCTCCCAGTCAGAGGCACTCTCAGCCAGTCGAGCAAACCCGGGCGCGTAGGGGCGCCTCCGGGACACTATTTGGTTGATCCGGAGTTTAGGGTGGCACCGGTTCCTATGGTTCACTGTTTCTCGTGATTCACAAGAATAATAATTTTGCTGGCACTTCACGCCGCTCCGGCGGCAACTGCGCAGTTTGAATTGTGGAGGCTGTCTTGAAAAGTGCTTTCTTATACAAGTGAATTGGTAATTATGCGTTGGATAGACTTTAGGATGTTTATAGTGAACGCTAGGGCTGAAGGCCCGAGCCTCGCCGTGACTCGGATCCGGGCGAGCGAAGCGAGAAAACTTGCCTTTGAAACTAAATTTGCATTACAACGCGGCGGGGCCAAACAGTATGAATCAATGCCGACAACATTATTCTCTAGTGATTGAAGTGAACCGCGCAACTATAATTTTGTGAATCGCGAGAAATAGTGAACCGAATCAATGAACCAAAGTGCCAACCTAAACTCGGGATATACCCACTATGTAACTCGAGTCGCGTAAACCTCGTCACGCATCGCGAGCGTGCCCGGGCACCACAATACCCCGCCTGAGTAGACGTGACGCGCGAGAGCGTCGACAGCCTTTGGTAACGAGAAACAGCGCCAAGGCAATCCCGCGTGAATGAAGATCGACCGATACTCTCCCATCTCCTCTTCAAAATTCAACGAATAATGATGTGGAATTATTTGGTACATACAGTACCATACACAAACATATGACTGATTACAGTATACTCCCAGTTATGTCCGCCGGTCGCCTGTATTCATTTTCTCCGATTCCCCCCACCTCTGCATTTTCCCACCGTTTTTCAGACTCCTCTGCCTTAAATTGGAGTGTTACTGGAGCATGGCTAGAAAATGTTTATGTTTTAAAAAAATAAATTGAAGGAACATAATATAATAGTTTTATTCATCACAATTCTGTAACAGTAAAGCGAATCATTATCGGCTAATTGACATCTCTGTTTTGTCCATGATGCACAGACAACTGCACGTAGAATTTTAAAAGGTCTACTGAAAGATAAATACACACGCCATTTCTCATGGGTATTTTTGTACTCCTACTTCTTCTCGCTGCATCAAACGTACGTTAACATACTTCATTCTTCCTTTTTTTCCGTTCGAGTAAAATCTCCCTACCAGCCAAATACACATTTTTTTAACGTGACAAGACATTTTTTCCTGGGTTTGGTCCCGCTTTTATGACTGCATCTCCTGCGAGTTCCCTGTTCTCAGAGATCAGTGTCCTAGAAATTGGCTTCAACTCGATTTTTTAAGTGTTATTCGTATGGTTTCAGTTGTAAAGGATTAAGCATAATATACTCCAATATAATACAACTGACACTCCGGAAGTAACACACATTTTGCCGTGACTGTACAGACGAGTTCTGCCTGACACCTGCGAAGATGAAGATGAAACTGACCTTAAGTTACCAAGCAAGATACCTTCCAGATTTTAATACGCTAAAAAAGATTGAGGTGAGATTTATCAGTGGATATTTTTATACAATCTATAACATGGTTTTCGAAAGAAATAAAATTATTTTAATGACTTCTAGTTTTTTTTAATTTATTTCTCCTTCATGAGTCTGCTGGACAAGCAGAAATAGAGCATTATTTTTTTAAAGAAGTAAAACCATAAATATGTTTTATGCGTAATATAACATTAATGTATACAAATGTTATGTCAACTAGTCTCTGCATGTCGCAGTCGCGCGTTCCTCTACACCAATGGTGATTTAGTTATACTTCGATTTTTTTTATACTGACCAATGACAGGACATTGTTACACCACCTAGTTACATAATGAATATTTTTAATTATTTCGCAAACGTCTTTCTCACGGAGGCTCCCGGCCTCAAATGTGCTTACTACTCTTACAAAGATTCATTTATAAGGCAGGTGTAACAATGACCTAATCTCATCGGCCACGAGAGAAAAATCAAAGTGTATAATTATTATATGGATGATGAACACTATGCGATTTTATTATTATTATTATTATTATTATTATTATTATTATTATTATTATTATTATGTGATTGGAGAGATGATTGTCAAAATGAAAGAAGCGTCCGCCAAATTGGCTCAGTAGTTTATCACGACGATGACACCAAAAACCCTCAAGGACTGAATACTGACAACTGTATTTAAATAAAGGAGACCGTGTTACAAATGAATCTCTTAGTACAAATACATTATATTTGGTTTTAATTGTGAATTTCTGATCCGCGTTAAACGGGAGAGCACGTCTGGGTACTCTTTATCTTCCAGCGACTATCTGGGTACGCTCAAAGAGAGAGTGAATGTGTGTAGTTCAGCATATCCATATAACGATGGAGGGTTGAAAACGTAAGCAATACTACGAAACGTAACGACGAATTGAAGACGATCAAAGACGAGTTATTTCCTAGTCAGTTGCTCTCGATCACCACATATTTTCAGCCTCTAAAGATTAATCCAAAGAAACTAGGAGCTATAACATCACATTCTTTCTCGCCCTTCGTAACGGTTACGTAAGGAGCAACAATGTTAAGGAGGCTGGGAGGTGTTAGGAAACAAGTCGAATAAAGAGTTGTCCTATAACAACACGATTTGGAAATGATTGAGTCCAGAAAGGTTTGCTGAATGATTAAACGAAAATTAAAAGCTGTAAAAAGTATACACTAAAGCACAAATGTTTGCAAAAATGTTGAAAACTTTAAACCACAGGTAGTTCAAGGAAACTTTTAAGAACTATGTAGAGAAAAAAATATCTTGTGAAATGGACTTTTAATGAGAAGTTTCTGGACATTAACAAGAATAAAGTTAGAAAGGCAAACCATCATATTAAAAAAACAAACAAAAAAACAACAACATTATATCAACACCTTAAAACCTACAAGATAAGGAAACAACCAGGAGATACCTTTCATTTAGGTGTTCCAGTGATCAATTTTTAATAGGCAACAGTGTTGTTCAAGTTAACGCATTTCTTTCTGAAAATGCCCAGTACGTACATACTCAAAAAATTTGATTATTTGCACTACCCAACACTTTTGAATAAACCTGGTTAATGATAATAAAGTTGCACAAAAACTTTTACCGTATAACCATGACACTTAACTGACCTGGCTGAAAGGAGCCTAGTATAGAAGGGTTACTGCTGGGCAAGTACACATTTTGGATCATAATAGCAAAAAAGTTGTTTTTTTTAAAAGCTGTAATTATTTCAAATGCTTCAGAAGACCCTAAACCATCTCGAGGATTTTTTGTGCATGCATATCAGGAAAATTGTATTCTGGATTCTGTTGCATGATAAAAATTACATTTACTTCTAGTTTCTAATATATATTTAATACACTTGTTCATAAAGCTTCAGAATAATGTGTTTTTGAAATGGAGCTCTTTGTAATTTTTGTATTTTTGACCAATGTTTTTAAATTTTAATGCCGCAATAAAAATCTGAAAGCTACAGTCATTAACTGTTTAACATTTTTTTTGTAATGTTTATATACATTAAGATCTATACGTTTATGATTCTATTTCAAAATGCTTTATAATCTGAACGGAAGTTGATTATTAACAGCACAAAAAAGACAAATTTTTGGATTTGTAACGACATACTCCAAATATGCATCAAAGCAGGAATCAAAACAAAAGGGTTTTGTCGCTTTGCACAACAGCTGTATTCACATTAACAAAAATAATTTTTACTAACTTAACAGTTTTACTAATCAAGTAAGCTAAAATACTTCAATCCAAATGTCTACGATCAATATTTTCAATACTTCTCTTCAAGTATTCAGCAACTTTGAAAACATTGTCATTTCTTTTCTGAACATGAACTGTTATGACCTTTAATCTCATTTTGCAACAGTGCAGAGAGAGATTCATTTCTTACTATCAATCCTGATATAAAACCTACTTTTTTAACTTCAAACAAATCAGTGCAATAATTATATTGTTCCTGCTCCAATATGTTCCCACTTTCACACACAAGTATGTTGGCAGAATGGCCAGTAAAATTGGATCCAATAAATTTGGATTCAAGCAAGAATTTCAAGAGAAGTACAACATTATCTTTGGAAAGTTGTGTGACATAAAATAACAATCTGTTCAACTAGCAAAATTAGCTTATGAATGTATGAAAAAAACAGAGCTCCTCAAATGAACTTATTTACAGACATCAGATTTGTATGTCATAAGAAGAATAAGTAAGAACACAAGTAAAACAAAAATAAAAATGTTTTCTTGCAAAAATATATCATTAACTTTCATTCCATCTTTCTGGCTCATCTTTCACAACTACACCTGTCACTGCTGGTCACTTAACTAAAAATAATACTTATGCCCCTTCCTTTCTTCCTCATTCCTGCAAGGCCAGCAATTACTTTGCACCCACATGTTCAGGATGTTGTGTCGAAATAGTAATTTCCTAATATTAAATAACCTGAAAGAGCTCTTGGCCCAAACATTTCAACATTCTATTGAATCAATATGACAAGTTTCATAATAATTCTACAACTGAACGATTCTGCAAAATGTCAAACAATAAATATCATGTCAATTGATTTCAATATGGAAAATTGCCATGATCCATTTTGTATGTAACACTTGGTGCTCAAGAGAGAAGCACATACTTGACACAAACAACTAATGAGTCTCAGTAGAAATTGCTATGTATTGAATACGATAAATACAAAATGTGGCTTTACATACCTGTTTCCAAAGTTGTTCTTCCAAAATTCAGCTGCATCACTCTTTGTAATTCGAAATTGATCACCTGCAAATGTTCCATTAGGAAAAATTGCCTTAAGTTCACTCAACATATGACTAAAAACTAGGCTGAGTTTGGTGAGATTTCTTCGATAGTGAGAATTTTCATCAAACATCTTCTCTTTCCCTTCTTTGAAGAGTTTGATTGCTTGTTTACATTTTCTCATCAAGTTAACTATAAATACATTAAAATGTTCGTTACTATGTAGCACGATCATTTTGTCCTCGTATTTTGAATAAATAAGTCTCAAGCGTTGGTAAGTGTCAGGTAAAATATCAAGAATGAAAGGGGGAGAATTCTTCAAGTTCATTTTTTGATGCTGACACAACTTGACCACTTTATCCATTAACTTCCAAGTCTTGTCAAGTGTTCTTTTATCCGTTGCCAATTTCGGGGGAGCAACGGCATCTTGAAACGCTCCTTGAAGCTTGGAAAATATTGACGTGATGTTCTTGTGTTGTACTCTTGTGTTCCAGGGGGCGGCCATGATGAATCTCTAGCACTATAAAGCTGATAAATGCCGTCAGTCCTACGCGAGGAAACACCAATGCCACATACAACGCATACACTTTCACTCTTAGTTAAGCACTCGACAATCTCGCAACAAACGCACCCAGTACACAACAAAAACCACTAGAACTGTACGCACTACGATCAGAGAAAATCACATCCACATCCACTGTGAACCGCATCCTGCTTGAGGCTGCTTCTCCAGATTCTAAGCACACCAACACGAACAAATGCACGACAGTTCTCCATCTTGACACATACAGCGCTAAATTCTCCTGCAACCATTTCGAGAATTTTCGAGCTGACGGTCATGATATCGTTTCGATTTATATCGACAACAATATGCATGAATGAAATTTCATGGCGCTCAATTAAAAAATCCGTGAATTTGGCCTCGACGAAAAATGCCACTTAAGTTAAACCAGATTCGTCCACTGTCAGGAGGAAATGACAAACGGTGTAAAAGAAGTATGGCCCCGGGTCAGTTATTAATAACACCAACTATATATTCACGTTTGTATCGGTTAGTACCTAAAAACGTTGAGTGTTTAGTATATATATTTACATATTTTGCCCCAGGATACACATAGTTACATATTTTACAAAAAAAATACTTAGGTTTACATATTTCTGAGTATTTCTATTTTCCTGAATTTTTTTGGTGTAAATCTTCATTGATCCTATGTGTTTCTGAAAGGTAAATGCCCGGACTAACAATTCTGCAGTGTCAAACATCTTTTCTGCCATCTCCTCTCTAAAACAGTGCATTGCATTAAAATAAGACTTGAAATATGGGCAATACTGCAAAAGAAAAGATCAATGTGTCGATGAAATCCTCAGCTTCAGGTGCGTTATTTTTCAGCATGAGTATCGCAAAGATCATTGTAAATAACAGATTTGTGTACTGTAGTTTGGTCTTTATATTAAGTATACAGAACAATATGTAAGATAAATGTGATACACATTTCTTACTTTTGAGTACATACTTCTCAATATTATAACACATATATAAGTACATATTTCCCTAATTCTTAGTACAAAATTATCTGGGCCCTAGTTATTATAATCAGAGGATCATTCAAAATTACATAAATTCTTGAATTAGCTATATAAAGCTTTAGGTCAAGGGCCTACTAACTTTTGAGAAAATTAAAACATTCTTGATTTAGATTCAAGCTACATACAAATTTAATTAAACAACGAACTGCGCAATAATAAAATATAATACTTTTTTTATAAATCAATTAAAATAGATAACATTTTTTTCTGATTGTCATTTTAATTATTTATTGAAATGATTATTCATGTGATGATATGTCTCCAAATATTTGAACAATATTTAATTTGTATTCAGAATTACCAAAGTACGAGATTTCAAAAATGCAATATTTACAAACTTTATGGATCATCTGTAGTTTTCTTCACGGGCTAGCATGATATTAAAATGGCTCTCAACATGGCTGAACAACAAATTGTCAAAAGTTTTAGAATGATTTCAATAATGTAGTTGTATAGTTAAACTGTTAGAAAAGGTTTCTATTTTGGTCTCTTTCCCTCCTATTAATTTTTAATAGTAGGTATGCAGTGAATTCAAGTTATTGAATTAATGCTTAAATGTAGAGCATCTACCATATTTAGTAATAAGTCCTTTTACACATCAATATGTCGTTCTATGGAAAACATACAATTTAGAGAGGTCTAAAACATTCATAAGAATCAGTAGTACATGGACTAGGTGTAGAGGGAAAAAAGGACAGAACAATCATAGCTGTAACACTTCACATATGAAAAAATTAAAATGAAAGTAAGTTCATAAGATTTCACATGCTTGATATGTAGATATTTTGGTATGTTAAGCAAATTTAGATTTCAAGTCTATTTTTAATAAAAAAGAATCAAGAAATAATTTATTTATTTATTATAATTCACTCTTAAGGTCATGGAAGAATACATTTTTGAAGCTAGACCAAATATTTCTTTCTTGACTTTATAATATCATTGAATCAGCATCAACACAAAACTTGATAAGGTTCTCTACAGTACTGACAACATCCACAACTAAATGGAAGAGCTGTGCTTTGTCAATATTTTAGAGCTTAGCAATCTATATTGAAAAAAAGTCTTACTTATAGTTTTCAAGAAATCCAAATCAATGTTAAAGTAGGGTGCAAAAATGAGAGCAAAAGAAACCTTAAGCATAAAAGTAGTTCAGATGAAGATTTTAAGGTCAGTTTTACGGGTAACAAAAAGAGACAAAAATCAAAATAAAAAAATTAGAAAAAAATAAAAGCATAAAACTTAGCAGAACAAATAAAAGAATACCAGATGAAACAACGGAAACATTTGAAGAGAATGGACAAACAATGTCTATCATGGATGGCTTTAAAGTATAGATCAGAAGGAAAAAGGGACAGAGGAAAACCAACAAGAATATGGGACCAGCACAAACACAACACATGAAGGAATTTTGCTTCATTACCCATTAGTAGGACAGGGAAATCTTTCCTAATCTAATGGTGTTGCAGATGATGATAGATGATTTGTTAGAATGACTATAATTTCATTATCATCTTCATCATTACCATCATGAACTAACCAGAAATTATTTTTTAAAACCTGTTTTTATTGGTTTCATTTTCACGTGAGTGAAATTAGTAGTAGAAAAGTATATTTTTCATATTTTGTTAGAGGTTCTCTTTTCAGAAGCTTGAGATAGTCTTGAAATTTTAAGATCTGATCAAGTTGCTCTAAGATTATGATTGTTACAAATGGATAAAAGTAAAAAGACTATAATGTCAATGTTCATGATACATAAATGGTTTTGTGGAAGTAAAGTGACTGGAAATCATTTTGCTGGCCTCCCCAGAATGTGATTTCTTGCACCATCACTGATGAAGTGAAAATTACAAGTTCCCACTGCATTACCTCAGCCATGCATTTCCTCTCTTGCAATGCGGTCTGCGCATACATATAGGAATAGGGTACAGTTAAGGAACTTCCGTACTGTATATTGACACACCCAAACATCCTTGCCCTAAGCAAGATTCAAACCTTTCAGGCATGAAGTAGCTACGGCCCTTCAGCCTTAATGAGTTTGGCTATCCAGGCCGGCTATTTGATGACATTGTTTAATTACTTCTACAGTGAAACCTTATTAACTGACAAATGAAGGAATGAGGCATTGTTTTCAAATTGTGAAAATTTTTATTTATCGTTTTTTTTTAAAACTTATAAAAACTAAGAATGAAATTTAAATATAGTAATATTGTTTTAACAATATTACTATAATATAAAATTCAACATTCAAAAAATATTTTGTAGAATGCCTGTTGATCAGCAGTACTGAACGAATGAATTTGATCTCCTACGCCAGCTTGTTTTAGATTTTCTTTCACTTTTCAGAAGGCTAATTCCTATGATAATTTTTTGCAACAAATTATAAACATTTTTAAGGTATAAATATTTATTATTGAATTAAAAAGTGGGACATCACCTTATTTGAATTGGAAAGATATTTCATAATTAAAAAATGTGTCACTATAATGTAACTGTACAATATAAATAGAGTTGGTTTGCTTCCTATTGCTTTTTAATTCCTTTTCCCAGAGCAGTTCCTTTATTAAGAAAATTCACTTCCAGCCCTTTTTGTGACAGAGTCAAAAAGAATATTGAATCTTATGATTCAGTAATAGAACTATGAACTCAGTTCATATTGTTTATACTACAATGGACTTGCCCTGCAGGTTTATATTGTTGGAAATTCTTGAAAGTATATTTAAATTAAAATAAGAACATAATTGACATGAGTATCAGTAAAGATCTTAAAGAATCACATAAATATTTTGTGCTGTGATTTATAGTTTCATGCCTCTACCAATAGCATTAATGTCAGTAACTTATACTGTCAAATTCACTGTTCTAACTTCAATAATTTTAGATGAAGTGTCAGTCAGTCTGTCATTTCCTTCTCTTACAATTCTAGAAAATATTTTGAAATATTTATGTCCCCATTTTTGTAAAAACAAGATATTACATTTGAATTCAAAATAAGGCAATAATTTTAAGATTTTCTTTTAACTTAAGCTTCCATCTTTGCTAAAGAAAAAATGTTGAGTTTTGGTTATGGTTAAATTGGTTGCTTAAGCTATGATTTCACATCTGGTAAATACATGTTATAATTATATATATGCAAAGTAAATGCTTTTTATTTTAAAGCTATGTATTTTTTTCCAGAACAAAACTGAACTGCGATGAAAATCTTTGTGAAATGAAACAAGATACTATTTTTGTTACTTCTGATATTACACATCTTTTAAGATAATATCATATCATCACTTAGCTTCACATATTGACTGCTCTAAGGTGTAATGCTAATTATGTATAAATTACATAACATAAATTTAAAGTATTTTGAATATCCCTTCTCACTCCCAGTAATGCGCATTTGAAAACCTAAATAATTAAATAACACTGTTTTACGTTTACAGTAAGTAAAAATATATTATATTTTTAAGCAGTAACAGCAGCTTATATATAACAATAAAAAAAATTGTATTTATTTTGTTTGTATTATATATTAGAATTTATGAAAATTGAAGTTAGAATTAGTTAAGGATGCTGTCCAGACCTAACAATTAGACTGAAGATAATTTTTGAGAGCAGGAAGGATGTGTAGTCAAGAAAATTTCTGACAAGCTTTGCACATGTCATTGTGGATGATGCATGGGTGAGAGACTATTGTGCCAAATTAATTGGATTCTATAATATACTACAGTTCAGTTTATCAAAATTTTCTTTATTATCTAACAGATTCAATCAATATGCCATGCATGAAAACATATTTTCTTTTATTGTAACAATAATGTTACTTTATTTAATTCATTTATACTTTTTCATTTTATTTGTTTATATCTTAATGTTTTAGTATGAGACTAAATAAAAGGAATTATTTCAGCA
>BOPP01000211.1:1028366-1052209 GCA_017312745.1 Gryllus bimaculatus
AGGGGCAATTCAAAAGCTCTATTCACAAAATTTACCTGTTATAAGAACTGAAATTGTGCAGAAAATTATTTTCTTAAAGTAATAAAAATCAGCAACAAATAATTTTTATATTTACTGATCTTGAAGTCGCAGTCAATTTTGAATGTGTACATTAAGTCATTCTCATGGTCATCGCTGGCAGGAGGAATATGCTCCCCCAAACAATTTTAAATTATATCAAATAGTTTCATTCTAATTTGATTTATGTTATTAAAACATTAATAATTATTTGTGTAATAATGTTAAGACTGTAAAATAACATGGTGATTATCCTTTGCTACCCTTCACAAGACAAAAATGCACAGAGAAGAATAAAAGAATATTATGAAGATACTGCCAGTTTGGCAGGGAGATGTAGGAATTCTTCACCAGGACTCCTTGTGAATTCAAACATCAGTAAATTAGTAAATATAGTGCTATTTTCGACTAAAATTGCGGGAAGGGACACACTTCTTTTAATATCCCTCCCCAATTTTACATATCGCACATGTCCATGATTTTCACGAATTACTATATACTTGGAAATGCTCACTATTAACAAAACAATAGATGACATCAGTGTAAGTGGTATTGCCAACTTTGATTAGTGAGTTACTTTCACTATAAGCGGCAATACAAATATTGATCACGTTCAAACCTAGTAATAGAAGAAAAATTGTATGTTTATATTATCAATCCCCTCCCCCTTGTTTGTAGAAATCTAAATTGTGGTACCCTATTCCTTACCCTACACACCCTGAAAATGTAATATAACTTTTTAATGACCCCTAAGATGAATCATTACTTGAAAAAAATGTTCACAAAATGAGAATAGAAGAAAATTGAAAAATTACAGTTAAAAGCCTTGCATTTCAAAAATTTTGTACACTTTACTAATGTGAATAATCATTGGACAACTTGAAACAATAAGTAGTTTCGTGGTCCATTTTGAATACTGCAGATGTAACTCAACATTAAGCCGAGTTAAATCTGCACCTTTTTAGTGCCATACTCCAGTTGCGAGATGCGTAGGTTCAGTTTCTATATTAGTTACTATATTTTTGTAAAATGAGCAAAACTTTGTACAAAATTTAGCCATAAATAAAGACTTAATAATGTCATATTTTATATAATTTTATTACAACAATTTAAATTATTTCAAACAAATTTTTACATGCTTTCAGACGTAACATCTGCACTGCTCTAAGCTCACTGATCACAAAATTTGTAAGTGCTAATTTCACATGTCACTATTTATGACAATAATACACTTCAATTATTTAGTGACTGACCAGCTAATCATCTGGAAGCCCAAAATGGCAAAAAGTGTAAGCCCAGGTTTCTAAGACACTAGTGTGTTTGCATGGAGAGGAAATAAATTTTTTATTGTACTATAAATAATAATTCATTAACTTCATATGTTCAACCAAACAAATACCCTCATTTGAGAACAAACATGCACTGTCTTCAGTAATTAAAATACAAAAATCAATACAAAAAGATTCAACAGTAATACTTGGAACTTTACCTTAACAAAAACATATTTGAACATGACTAAAAATTACAGTTTTTTAAATTAATGAACACTGGTTCTACAAGATCCAGACCAACCTATTTAGCATTATGAATATGCTATTTCTGGTCTGTTAAAAATCCTTGAAGTATAAAAAGAAAATTTTATGTTGAGAATGTGTTTGAAAATGAATTGTAAAAGACCAAAGAAAAAAAAAAGTACTTCATATGAATGTTTAAAGGCATTTCTTGTAAAAATTTAACTACTGTATTCATTTAAAATTCTGACAATATTTTTCACATGTATTCTATTTTCCTCTATCACTAGAAGAATCATTGTACAGAAGCAATTTTGTAGGGCTGATAGGACAATCAGCAGTGATTTCTTTACGTTTCAAACAGCACACAGACACCATAAGTCTGGAATTGCATGTCATGCATTTTCCCCATTATCATGCCATTCACCTTTGTGTAAAATATCACAACATTTATACAATGTAATGTAATAATACAATAATAAATAAATATCTTCCAGTGACTTAACTGAGAGTCAAGCAAAATTAAAAGACACAAGAAGCAATAATGCTATATCAAGTGACAATATGGCTCTATACACCTCATGTTGCTATTCTGGAATGATACAAGTAAACACATTACAAAAAGGCCTTTCTTTATACAATAAACATGATGCATCATATGCTTTCCAGCTCAGGGGCAATGTCATTAAAATTCATCACAAGTTCTCTTGAACTCTGTCGTATCACCTCATTTGCACAGTATCTGTAGCTCTATAAACACTTCAACAAATTACCAATACAGAAACAACATTGGAAAAATAATTCTGTATGTCTTTACTGCTTATACTAAAATTCATCACACTTTTTCACCTCAGATGTGTTGAGTTCTCAATAGGAGATATGCACATCCCGCACTTTCTAAGAGAATGCCACTGGTCTAGGAGGGTTTCTGCTTTAAATCTTTTAAATTGGCGTACGTTTTAGATTATAAGACAAATGTATTGCTTAAAGTTGGTGACATGTTTTTTTATAATAGTAAATGTTAATTCTAATATATTTGAAATATTAATTTTCAATAGATAAGAGAGACAATGGTCATTACTGCAAACATCAGTAGGCCATTATTAATGAGGGCTTACACCCTCATTTTCTAGTAGAAAGTCCCCTGCCCTTTCATTTCATCATGAACAACAGAGCAATTCTCAGAAGTACAGAAGCTTTCATGTTAAGTTGTCATATATCCTATATACACCATATACTTACAGTTAAATATATACTTCTAAACAGTGAATATCATGTTCTACAAGTCAATTATAAATATCAGCTCCAGCTGTCTTTTTTGAAGACATTTTAATGGCATTAGACATGCATGATTCCTTCACTTTCCAATGTGCATGTAATCTCACACTGTTGTTAGAAAAACAGAAGAATGATAGTATTTCAAAATTTACACTAGCCACTTATCACATTGTTTTCACATTCACAATACAAACACATTTCACATCTTCATTCTTCATATAATCCATTCATTTGTGCAGTGGCAGAAAAAAACAACAACAAAACAGAACATCTAAACCAATAGATACACTACTTGTCACTCAGGCTCTAAAGTACACACATTTATACAAATGCTGAGCTACAACTAAAATGACAGCTAATCTCTGAACTTTCTAGTGTGACAACGTAGAAATTGAGTTGAACTGGAGTTTAAGCACTGTCCACAGTGGCAGAAAATGTCTCATGGACGTCAGCTGACCAGCTCCTTGGAGAGAACAAGCATGCCAAAGCTGACGATGAGAAACCAGCTTGCTGGGATTGAGGCTAGCAAGCGGAACCTTTCATCTGAAAAAACACAAGAAAAAAAATTAAATTTTTAAAATGACATTGACCATGTACTTAAAAAAGTTGAAAAGAAAACATAATATCTGTATTCAAAAGTATATTCTATTGTACATCAAAATATTTGTAATATTCATTCAGAAGAGAGATGCATTTTACAAACGGATAAATATATAAGAAAAAAATTAGCTTAAATCAAAATTGATGAATGATATTTTTTTAACTGCAAAACTCAAAATACTTTTAATGTATCATTTTGAATTTTACATTACTTTACTCCTAATTATTTTCTAAATATAATTAAAAAAATATTGTGGTGATAAATAAAATATATGAATATTGAAGGAACTTCTAAGAAAATTAATGATAATAAACAGTGTTTCCTATACATCTGCAGCTCTAGTCTTTGTTTTACCTAAGTATGCTATAGTATAATGCATCAGCTATTTATTTCAATGAGAAGATTATAATCATTTAGAAAGGAAATACACTTTAACATAAAAATGAATGTATATGGGCATGTATGAACAAGGATGGCAGATCCTTGCAGTTGGCGAGGATGCCAGAACTTTTTTAATGACTAAATTTGTTTCTGTTTCACTCTACACTTGGGGAAAATACCATTTGTCCATTGTATGTATGAGTGTGAGGGTGTTTGTTATACAACAATTCTAGAACCAAATGAATGATTGCTTCTGCAAAGTGTTTGTACTAAGTGTGAAAGCAAAGGAGCAGCACGAGGTTGGATATTATTTCTAATTTCGCTACACCATAAAACATTACTTGAGGTAATGTTTTACATTACAATACATGTATTACAGGTAATGTAATTTGCATTGCATCTAGGCTGGATTGTTGCTGAGTGATTACGGGCAGGGGAGGGGCAAGGAGGGGTAGGGGGTATTCAATTAGTGTTATGATTTTTTTTTAAAAAGTTTGTTGCAATACTTCCTTTGTACTTTCTTGCTACAGAGTAGAGAGAAAGTAACGAAATGCTGCGTGAGAAACAAAAGAATTTCCGGCAGAAAAACTCTTCATTACAGAGTCCTGGTTTTGAAGAAGTGAATAAATTCTGTTGCTACATTTAGAAAAAAAATACTCTATCATGTGATGTAGCCAGAATTCATGTTTTGTGGGTTCTTCATACTGAAAAATTAAATGACAGCAAAACTTCTGTCCGTCTGTGTACAATGCTAGCGGTTAAACCGTTTGGGTGATTTTCTCCAAAAATGATATTCCACAACCGATCTGGCTCATGTCATAGCCCTTTGGATTTGACACCAATATTTTTATTTTGGGGAGTAATTTACACGAAGCCCATGGGACATTTTGTTGGATAGTGAGAGGGATGTTTAAAAGAATGGTGCAGGTCTCATGTTGGTTGAAAATCCTGATTAGGGAGTGTTTGATTGCACGTTATCGATGCGTGGGAGACTGCATTCAAAACATCCAAATTTGCATAACGTAATTTATGGACAGACTCTAACCCCATTAAATTTGTTATATTAGCTACTTGGCTGTCAGGAGTCACCACATTCTAGGCATGGGTGCCAACATTTCAGCCACCATTTTGTCACCTTCCTCAGGACAAAATACATTTACAGAATTGCAGCTGATACATTGGCAACTGTGTCTACGGTGTAGTGTCTTCCGAACAGCCAAGTAGCTACTGACAATGGCTGCAGAAGCTTACGCTCTCATGTTTGATATATTGTTAGCTACATTGTTTGTCACAAATTTGTACATTATTGAATTAATAATTTTGGTGATATTTGTAATAGAGAATTTGGGGATATATGACTTTAGTTGAATTTGTATTCTGAATGTAATTGAATAATGAATTTTCAGTTTGACATTTGCTTATTATAACAATTATCCCCTATAATCTTCTAAACAAAGATTTGAAAGTCACGTCAATTTATGATGTTTTTGGGAAGACTTCACTCTATCCCCAAGACATTTCAAAAGGGGAAAAAATGCATGAATACTTATTTATTTATTTATTATTATATTCATATTTATTTATTTATTTATTTATTTATTATTATTATATTCATATTTATTTATTTATTTATTTTACAGTTCAAAATCAATTAAAAACTGTGATGTACTATGGAGAGTATTTTGAAGTGTATTTTGTGCAAGTTTTCTTAATTCTGGGATCCCTAAACTAAGCCTACAAAAGTTGAATTCTGAATACAGAAAGAATAAGCATTTTTGTCCAGAATTGATAAGAAAATAGTCACTCTGATGCAAAAACTCTATTTTCAAGTGCAAATGAGCTGTAGATTATCTCTCTTATCATGTCCTTCGTGAAGGAATATACTTCAGCCACGATAACATGGAGAATGATAATTTGAATATCTATATTTCCAACTGTCTATAAGACATGCACACATAGTGAAGTTACATTTATTATAAATTATTTTGCTCATATTACATTTCACCTATAAAATTTTTCTAAATAATATATTATTAAATTGTATTACTTGATACCTCAAAATATCAATGATAATGAAGAATTCCTGCATGCATTCAAAACCCATTTCTTTTGTCACTTTTACTCAATATGTTAATTTTCTTGTAAGTCAACTTTATTTTCGGAAAACCTCCCTTAAATGACAACATTTCTTATTGACAATTTCTCCTCAGAACTGTCATTTAAAGAAGGTAACATCGGCATTAAGTTTTTATTGTTAGTAGTTGATATTTGAGTTTGTTCATTTCTAAGTAAAGGATGCAAAACATTATAAAAAATTGATTTATCATAATTTTCTTTTCCAAACTATCCTCTTTTCATTAAAGAGTTAAAAAGGAAGCAATCAAACAAAAAAAAAATTTAGTAAATAAATATGAATTTTTATGACATTGTCCATTTAAGGTCCTCTAAAATTTAACAACAATGACTTCATTGTGTTAAGTTAGACACTAAAATGTTTGCATTTTATCTGTGCAAATTTTAAAAATGTGAACTCTATGCAAAAATTAAAATAAAATATTGAATTCTTGCACTAAATGAACAGTATATTTGCATTAAAGCAACTACCTAGAAGCTGACAACTGAGATGTAGATTAAAAGAGAATATTGCCAACAATAATTGCTGCATAAAAAGAATCTGATCAAATTTCAAAACTTAACAAGAGCATTAGATAATGTTTCTTCCAAGTTCACAAATTAGTCGAACATTCTTGTACTGACACCATCACCATAACCTCCACCTCTTGCCTTACTATGTTGAGCTAACATTTCTCTGTGAACATGCTCTCTTTACCTGCAGAGACTGCTCAAAGCTGACAACTCTAAATGCTCTTTCAAGAATTGCAATGTGTCACATCTGGTAACAGCAACTTACAGATGAGACATTTTTGGAGACGTTGCTGCAATTAAAATACGAGAACTGAGAAACAAAAAGGATCTGAATCTATATCACCACAGTCTCTTTATGCAAATTCAACTGTGACTGACAAAAAAAAATTGTAATTTGACCTTATTTAACCCTTTGTGGAGATCTTTGTAAATTGAGCTGGAATTTCACAAAGTGGTAGCCTATCAGCCACTACATTTGGTTTGAATAGGTAAAAACAACACAGCATTGGATCTACACAATGGGTAGAAGAATAAATAATTGACATAACACTGCGTTGACTTGTAATGACTTTAACATTCAACAGAAAGAAAGTAAGACCTTTCGAGGTAACTGAGCATTAGATAAGAACACCAACTTTTCAACATTAAGTCACTCCCAATATAATACCACAAAATGTTAAGTTATTGTAAAAGTATAATAAAACTGGCAGAACTGAACAAAATAATACATTGTTCAACTAACTTCATTATCTAGACTTATTATTCTTCAATTTTAACACTTAATTCTACAATAATATCAATACATAATTTTAATACAAATTTTTACTAACCTGTCATGGCAACCGATTTCTTTGTTGTGGCCCATCCTAAGCTTCGCTGCACAGCCATTTTCCATTTTGTATACCTCAAATCACGTTCTGCAAAGAGAAAATAGTAACATAGCAACAAAGATAAAGAATTGTAACTCATAAATTAGTTGAATAGTTCTTTTTTTTTGCAATTGATCATACAATTAATACCAAAATATATTAAACAACAAAATTTGTTCAAGGGCAAAACATGCAAGTCTTTGTTTTAATGTAATATTTCAACTATAAACATTTCCATGTCTTTCAGAAATATTGCAGAAATGTTCTGCAAGTATACATAACATAATTTAAGGGTATCAAACTTAAATATTATTTTTTTAAATGCTACTGCTAGTAATGGGCAACATAATTATATTAATAGCCTGAACAGTACAAAATATTTTAATTTTTATAAATCTAATAAAAAAAGGTAGTTTGATGGACCGTAGAACCCTAGTTTTCCAAACTAATTGGGGGTTTGGTGTGTTCGGATAATCCAAAAAAATGTACCAAACGTATACAAATAAATCTACAAGATTACCAGATACAACGCAACAAAGTGTGGAATGTAAGAAAACAGCAACATAGCATAGCGATCACATCATCAAGCAGATTCAATTCTTTACAGCAAAAGAAGACCAGTTTTTCAACATCCTCTAAGGGAAAATTACTGCTACATAAGCATGTAATAAACACCATAGTTGCAAGTGCAATAAACCTTTCATTTCAACTTGTTTCAATAACTAATTGTTCAGTTCTATAGTAATTATAAAATCCTTTACACTACAAATATGCATTTTGTTTATTTTTCCCCCAATTCCAAATGTTGTTTGGAATATCTGAAGTTTATGTGGGTTTGTGAATTATCAATTTTGGTTTGGATTATCCGAAATTTGTGTAGGGTTCAGATTAGCAGTATTCTATTGTATTGAATATAGCTCATTCTTGAGCAAGTCACAAAATTGGGTGCCTCACCCTCAAGTGTGGTCTTCGGTTCAAAAATCTCTGATGGAACTTGGGGTGTACTTTCTTTCCAATGTGCCTTCCACACATTAACTCCTTCCGCTTGACCAGCAACCATGGCAACCCCTAACGAAGTGACATCACTAACATTTGACCGCTCTGGAAACGAAATTAACATGAAATATTTTTAGCAGCAAGTTATCACTAGTAAGTAAAGTAAGTAAAGAAAGTAGTATTCTCTAATATCTTTAGACAAGGCTAGCTTTTCAGTATTGCCCTGCTCTCTTCAGAGCTGCTACCTGCATGACTATATAAATATTAAAGAAATATTAAAGAAAAGTAAAATATAGTCCTGTATCTGTTCTTGAGAAAATGTCCCTTAAGTGTTTCTGAAATTGCTCAAATTTCAGAACAATAGAAAGGAACTCACCTCTCGAGAAATTTTATTCAAAATCATTTAAAGCACTTCTACCTACAAATGCAGTAATATATAAACATCCCTCATTAATGTAAATATTAACAATGTGCGATATATTTCAAAACAAATTATACCAGTATAAGTTTTGAAAGAATACATCGAAATGCTGTTTATGTTATGTTATTTGGTGGTTTTAACACTACTCAAACAAAAAATGTAAATAATTTTTTTTGTGAAATGCTTTTTTTTTAAATTGCTTTAATTTTATGCAAAATTGTGCAAAAACTACTCAATTGTACATGACCTTACTGAAATATGTAATTTTGAAGAATAGATTTCATTAAGAAGAAAAATCGGTATCTTCAATATTGAAGTTGTAAGAAGTTAATAGTTGAAAAGAATTGTTAACTTTTGTAATTCAATCAAAAAATCAGAGAACTAAACAAAAATTGAACTAGAGCCATTTTTAGAAGTGTACTTTGCTCTATCCAATAAAAAAAATGAATCCAAGAATTTTGTAGCCATTTTTGAAAAAAAATTGAAAATGTCCTCGAGTCTTTGGTACGAAGAACCCACAAAACACGTGCTGTTCAAAGGAAGTAATTTTCTAAATGTAAAACAAGGTTTATCCACTTCTTGTGCATTAGGGACTTACAAGATTAATGTTTCTGCTGAAAAATAACTCTAACATAACTTTCACCTAACTACATAAGTAGAATGTGAGAAAGTAAAATATATCACACATTTGGACATCTTAACACAATAACAATTGTAAGAACATAATGGCATAAAATTCAAGAATAAAATACACAAATAATTGTATGGGAAACAAACAGAAAAGTTTCTACATATACTTCCAGTCCTAATAATACGAATTGAGTAATTTACAAAACAACTAAATGGGCTGTACTTTAACTTACCAACAGGAATGCCACATATGTCTGCTTGCAATTGCATAAGAAGATTGTTTTTTGTCATCTTGCCATCCACTTGCAACTTTTCTAGAGGAATTCCACAATCCTTATTCATTGCTTCAAGAATATCTCTGGTCTGAAAGCACACTGCCTCTAGGCAAGCACGAATGATATGCCCCTTTGTAGTAAACTGCGTCAGTCCACATAGAATTCTGAAAAAATTAAAATGTTTTAACTAAAAATTCTCTTTAAGATTAAGTTTTTAAATTGGTTGTCTCAATATAATTCTATTTACTTGTTGTTTAGTTAATGAAAAATTTTGGGGCGTTTTCATTGTGGTTGTCCATAATTTAAAATAAGGGTCTAAACAACAGTTTAATAAAAATTCTCTCCTTGTTATCAACAAAATCATTACATAATTCTTTTAAAGTATAGCGTTAAGCCATACCCTCATTATATATTCTACAAAACAACAAAAACAACTCTCAATTTTCCACTACATATTTCATTAACATTCAATTTTTTTAAAAGAATGTACTTCATTTCCTTTGGCTTTGATGTTGAATTTCATTATCAGCTCAACAGAAACCATCTTGCTTGGAGGGTGGGAGGTCCCCATCTCAATTTTCTGCTTGGGTGCCCCACAATACCAAAATCCAGCACTAAATTTACCTTTATACAAGTGAGGAGGTGAGGAACAAAAGATGACATTTACACTTTTTAGTTTTTTCAGTAAATTGAGAAAAACAATATTTGGTTTATCTGTGCAATTATTTTATAATTCTTTTACTATATAAATGTGTCAGTTAATGGATAGATTTCAACCCATTTAAAACTATTTTTGTAGGTTTTCAAATTAAGGCACTATAAAATACAATATTTATCAAAGGACACCTTTTGATCCAATACCAAGTAAATGTCACCATTTGATTCAATGGGCTTGTAAAATGTCACCTTTTGACACTCACAGGATACAAAATGTTACTTTACGAAACTCTGAGTAAGAAAATAAAAAATATAATATTCATAACATTATTATTAAACATGTAATTCTCCACAATCAGATTCTAAACAATCACACTCAGCAAATGACAAAGTAAATGACACTTTTTATACTGAAATCTCAATCATTACTGTGGTTGGATGAAAATGTTTCTTTTTGATCCAGAAGCAGCTTTTCAGGTTAATTTTTTTAATGAAATTAATCACTTTTTGAACATAATATTTGCAGATATCAATGAAATTCAACCGTTTGAGTTGGATAGAGAAAAAGAAAAAAAAACGAGTTGAACCAAAAATGGAAATGTCACCTTTTGTTCCTAACCTCCGCAAGTGTGTAAGATTGTAAAATGTTAAATGATATAAAGTAAATTAAGTGTACAAAACCCTTGAACAAATATTTCCCCATTATACTACTTTTAATTCAACTAATTTTATTTGTTGTTCTTAGACATGAGCAACAGCAAGAACAAAACTGTGCCACTTTTGAGATGAATTTTATCACACCCACTCAGCCAGAAGAAACATATCTCAAAGGCTTATTAAAAGATCGTTTGAGATGAAAATTTCATAGTCCAAATATTTTCGTGTGCAGTACTTTTATGCAATTTTCAAATCTTTATCTTCTATGACTAATTATACGGTAAATGCGTTTTTTTACTCATTATCAAAATAAGGCAATTGGTTTTTACACAAGGATAAACTTTGACATTGATTTCTAAGACCTGACTTTTGAACACATTGTCCTATTATCTCAAACTTCTCAAATGACAATTTTCATTTTTTTGGATACGGTCAATTAAGTAATAATGAACATATGGAAGCAAAATGAGTAAAGGTTCATACTTCAGAATTTCTGTATACTATATCAGAAAAAATAATGTAAAAATTTTGTTTTTTACTTAAAATATTCTGTAAATTAGAAGAACAATTCAAAAGATTTCAATTACTTAAAACATTTCCACCAAACTATTCCCAACCTTTACAGCATTAGTTTGAATAGTTTATGAGATAATAGGTCAAATGTACAGTCAAAGGAACACGCCAGAGACGGGGGTTTATGGCTCCCCTAAATTAATGTTTTAATAATGGGCAAATAATAGACATATTAAAAATGGAGTTATCTGCATGAAACGAATTCTGGAAGAGAATAGGGAATTTCCATAAAATTAATAGAACATGAATGAGTAAACTAGTCTGAAACTTTACCAGAACACAACCGAAGCAAACAAATGGCAATAAGTGGGCCAATCACAATACAAAGCCTTACCCTCTGGCATCCTTCCGCCAGTACGGTGCATAAAGTCCTGAGAAGGCTGGTACAAAGTACACGTCCCCAGTTGTCTGGACCTGTGATGCCATATCCTCCAGTTCTGACACGTGGTTCAAAAGGTTCAGGTTGTTCTTAAGCCACTTCACAGCAGCTCCAGCCACGGCAATGGACCCTTCTAAGGCATAGACTGGTCTCGCATTCTTCCCCATTTTATATGCCACAGTAGTCACCAGACCATGAGATGACAGCACCCTCTAAAAAAAAAAAAAAAAAGAATTATGACTGGTATCTTGTTTATTTAATTGTAAAGGTTTCCCGATCTTAATAAAACACATTAAAATGTATTTGTTTAACTCAATATTTCGTGTTTTGACGTTCTGACCCTAGTGAGAATCTTTAAAAAATATCTAGTCCAAGTTTGTTGAAAACACTTAATTAAAAATCAGTTGGCTTTTGAATAAAAAAATTTCAACTAGGGTTGAAATCTCAAAAAACAAAATAATGTTTAAAAAAATATCTTTTAGTGTGTTATTGTAAGGTCAGCAAACCTTTACAATTAAAAAAAGAAAAGGATCCATTATTTCCTGATTCTTTCCGTTTGGAGCATTAAAATTCTTGTTATTAAGGACAAATGAAGATTGTTACCACTTGATTAACCTGTTCTTTAATGATCTAATGAAGAATTCCCTTTCAAAAAATGCTAAGGGCTGCAAATAATTTGTTTTTTATTTTCAGATTTTTGGCCATCAGACACAGAACATCATATATTCTTACATACAATTTAAGTTTTCTCTTAATTTGTGGCTTCTCTGTTAGAAATTGCATATTAACTACTACTCATTTTATGTATCCATTAAGGAGCTGTTAAAAAGGCAAATAATTTAAACATATTAACAGCATATCACAAGCAAAAAGTTTCTTCAAATGTCTACTTCCATTATACTTGATTTCAATATAAATCAACATTATTATTGAATTTATTGAAAATAACAAAACAATTACTAGCACAAGACGTCTTTTCATCTTAGAGTGAATTCATAAAAAAATGTAAATATTTATTGTATAAACCAGTCTATTGCAAAACTAATTTTTGTTTATACTTACATTATATCCTGTATTGTAAATCAAGAAACAACCCGCTCTGTACGTGTTTTTTGCTTGACCTTCCTTGAGGCACTGTTGTCCAACAAGAGAAGACTGCTGGTTACCCAAAATCTATAAAAGAAATAAAGCCCTGTTATTTTTTTATTTAAACTGAAATCTTATTTTCATAATAAAATGTGAGCATTACATACCCCAGAGATAGGAACTCCTTCAAAGGGCTCTTCTTGTACATATCCATAGATTTCTGAAGAACTGCGAATTTCTGGCAAAATATGCTGTGGAACCTGGAGATATCTGAAAACAAAAATTTAGAAGAAAACATTACTCCTCCTCATTCAATCTATTCAATTTACTGAGGATTTTTTTTGCTCTGAATAATCTTATATTACACAAAGCCAATTACTTCAAAACAAAACATATTTCTATTCCCATGCTTATGGGTTTATGGATCAATCTCTGACTATTTCAACTAATTTACTGACTGCAAACAAGGATCAGGAAAATAATTCAATGATTTTTATCCATTATATCATAAATGATCAAGAAAGTTTATATTGATTAATTATAGAATTCACTGAACTAATGCCAATCATGTTCTATGGGGGAAATATAACATTCATAAATGCAGTTCTAGGAAAAGAAATATTCTGAGAATAACCTAGGAGTTCGAGAGTGATATCATCTATTCATTATGGACCTTTGATTTCCCATTGTACTTGTGAAGAACTGTACAGTGAATGTCTCAAAACACACTTATAAAGAGAAAAGAATCACTAAACGGAAGGTGAAATCAAAGGTCCATAATTAATAGACGACATCACTCTGGGACACCAAGATAATTCTCAGTATATTTCTTCCCCTAGAACTGCATTTATGAATGTTATCTTTGCATATAAGATTGTGTTGAATTTTCAAGAGCTCTGATGAGACCACGTCACTTAAGAGACCCTTGTAGAGCTTCAATGATGTTCATTGCTTCTTTCAATAGAAGACCCACTCCTTATAGTTTTTCAACTGTAGCAGTAAAGTCAGCAAAGTTGGTACTGTGTCCAAGCCACCATCAAATTGTAATCAATGCATATGAAGAACTATTTTCTTAAATTTGTATTTTCGTTGAAATTCACAATTTTGCCTCTTTTATGATCACAAATCATTTAGTCCTATTTTGAAATCTACAAGATTTACACATTTGTCTAAAATTATTGAAATGGAGATAAAAACAAGAATGTTGATGTTATGAAAAGAGGAATACAAAAGGTTAAAACCTAAAAATTTGGAACCTACTCATCATATCACTAATTAGGATAATTTTCATTATCCTTTTATTACGAACATCCCAATATTATATTTCAATTCTTTTAAAGGAAAATGGTAGTAATACATGCACGTAATAAATAAATATCACAATCATTCCCCTCTTTTTATTTGTTGTGAACAAATTTCAAGTTATAAAAACAAAGGTAATCTTTTATTCGAGAAAATTATGGTCCCTGAATTAATGTACGGAGTGCTTTTAAATCCAGAAAATACAATGGTCCTCCTAATTAACCTTTAATCAAAATGTAATTATTAATTCATATATGAATTGAGTTGAATTGTGTATTGACGGGTCACGTCTTGTAAATATATACACCACCTTTTAGATCTTGTTCTCTTTTTGCCCTTCAGGACTTCCTACAAAAATCTTTAATGGAAGTTAGGCAAGTTAGGGTCTACAAAAATTGAAGAGCTGGTAATTTAAATGCTACTTTTCTCAACAATAATGAATAGAGAAAATATGAAATAGTTTCCTCTTTATAAAAATTAATAGCAATATTTCTCAGCAAACAGCAAGACAAGTGCGAAAGTCTGGGGGCAGAATTACATCAGGTTTCAAATTTGTTCTTCATTCTTGTTCAAAGAACGACTAAAGTCTGTGATAATATTATTATTAGAGGGCATTCAAGATAAAGAGATTCATTAAGGAGATCAGAATACTCAAGTTACTCACATGATAAAAATAAACAAAGAGAACATGAATTTGATTTTAACCACATAATGGAATTGAGGAAAACCAAAGGATTTTTATCTTTTCAAATATTCACACATTCCATCAACAGTTGAGAATATTCAATTGATTTCTTCCAACTGACAAATTACTATGACTGAATCCCAGACATCTGATGACAACAACAAATACCTGCATAAAACAGGGTCCCATTGAAGAGTAGTTATATTCATTAATAAGGTTCTTGAAGCATTTGTAACATCCGTCACGTGTATGCCTCCATTCTTCCCTCCAGTCAAATTCTGGAAAATGTCACAATCATTCATTTAGGTAAATATAATTGAAGGATGTAGCTTCACTATCTTCACTATCACATAATCATTTTCCATCTCACCTCAGCAGTAAGTCGATCCCTTCACATAAAGCGCTAAGGATAATAGCCTAAATCTGTAGCCAATTAGCTATTAAAAATAGTTTTTATTATGTGGAAGCAAATATTTTTATATCAATTCTTATCAAAATGCTCATTGCCACATGTTTTCGTAATTTAAGTTAATATGTATTTGAGTTAGAACAAACATCCCAGAGTTCAAGAAACCATTGCACTTCTCCTCATAGTACGCCACACAGTTTTTAACTTCTTTTTGATGGTAAATAATTAAATAAATAGTAACGCTTAACTAATACTGATTGGTCAGTTTTCAAATTTTACTTAAAATGAATACCAGTAAGGCACCTAATAAATTAGTATCACAATGCTTCACTAAATGTTTCTTTCATTAATATGCATTAAGTTGGTACACAAAATTTCTTTATGTTGGACATCAAATTATTTAAAAAAATGGAGATATGAAACGTTACTTTTTCTGCTAGCACTTCCAAGTACACTGGCACTGGTTGACTATATTTATCGTTCTAATTTATTTTTTTTTAATTTATTAAATATAATGAGAGTAGGCCATGAAAGAAACACTACCTCTATCAAAATAATGAAAACCCTCAGTATATGTATTTTTCTCATAAATTGTACACTGTAATTCAAACCCAGTGTCTACTAAGCAAGTTTTTCATTCATTCTAGACGATTCCACTTCATTGCTTTGGATGAAAATGTCATAGTGGGCAATGGCTATGCTGTCCAATTGGTATTAAAATCAGACGAGCATGCATGTATAATTTGAAACATCTATTTTATTCCAATTTAGAAATCGGTTGTTTGAATGTTAAGTCCTGAAGAAGGTCGGGAAAATGAGTGATAATTACTGACACAAGCTAACCTTTCAACACAGGTAGATGCACAAGATTTATTTCTCCTAACATTTTTAATTACCACATACGCACCCAAATTAGCCAAGAGTCCACTGTTCCAAATAAACATGTTTTCCTCCTGATGGCCTTCTGCACAGCATACACATTGTCTATAAGCCAACGAATCTTCAGGGCACTAAAATATGGGCTGATGGGGAGGCCACTGAGCTCCATGAGGGCGTTCTTGTCATTGTCTGGTACACGCGCCAACACATGGTCCACTGTGGAGTCTGTGCGTATGTCGGACCACACTGTAACAGATATTCAAGAATCAATTAATGCACTATAACATGCACTTTAAATTTTACAATTTTGATGGCATTTTGTGATTATTTTACACTTACAAAGTTCTTGAAATTTGGCATAGTATAATGCAAAAAATGCAAGACCTACAATTCAATATATACACATAGGCATGTGCAGCCTAATACAAGAGAGACAGGGGTAAATTATTTTTCTGGGCCCCATTTCTATTAAACTTTGTTCCCACTTATGACATATCGTCATCAGTCCCGTCAGCATCGTCATCGGTCCCGTCAGCATCGTCATCGGTCCCGTCAGCATCGTCATCGGTCCCGTCAGCATCGTCATCGGTACCGTCAGCATCGCCATCGGTACCGTCAGCATCGCCATCGGTACCGTCAGCATCGTCATCGGTACCGTCAGCATCGTCATCGGTAGCGTCAGCATCGTCATCGGTACCGTCAACATCGTCATCGGTACCGTCAACATCGTCATCGGTATCGTCAACATCGTCAACGGTACCGTCAACATCGTCATCGGTACCGTCAACATCGTCATCGGTACCGTCAACATCGTCATCGGTACCATCATCGTCATCGGTCCCGTCATCATCGTCATCGGTCCCGTCATCATCGTCATCGGTCCCGTCATCGTCGTCATCGGTCCCGTCAACATCGTCATCAGCACCGTTAACATGGTTATCAGTACCGTTAACATGGTTATCAGTACCGTTAACATGGTTATCGGTACCGTTAACATGGTTATCAGTACCGTCTACGTCGTCATCGGTACCCTTAACATCGTCATCGGTAACCTTAACATCATCAGTGCCGTTGTTATTGTCATTATCAGCGGTGGTGGCTCACCGATGGCGTTGTAGAGCGGCTCGCCCGTGGCGGCGTCCCACAGCACGGTGGTCTCGCGCTGGTTGGTGACGCCGATGGCGGCGATGTCGCGTCGCGGGTCGCGCCCGCGCCGCCGCAGCTCCTCGCCCACCACGGCCATGCCCTCGCGCACGGCCGCCAGCAGCTCGGCCGGGTCCTGCTCCAGCCAGCCCTCGCGCGGCACCAGCTGCGTGATCTTCACGCCGTGGTGGCACACCTCCTCGCCCGTCGTCGCCGAGAACACCTGCGCACGCACGCACGCTCGCTCACAGGGCCGGCTCTCGGGACCATGGCAGCCCGCGGTTAACTTCTCCCTTCCCCCGAAAGACAAAACGCGATTGCATCCCGCGATCGACTTTTTCGAAGCCTTTTACCTGCCTACCCAGAAAGGCTGAGATCGCTTGCATCTTGAGGTGAATTTCTGTCTAGCCCGCCTTCCACGAAAGACAAAACGCGATTGCATCCCGGTTCAACTTTTCCAAAGCCTTTACCTGTTTACCCAGAAAGGCTGGGATATATTGCATCCTGAAGTCAACCTTTCCTTACTATGCATATACAGCTGAGATCTTTACCCCCGTAAGTGTAGTACATCCCCCCCGGGGGGAACTGCATAGCCTGATCCGGCGCCGACCTACCGTCGGCTAGCGGGGTTTCCCCAACCAGGTATCTCCCATTAGCGGGGGCACCGCCCCAGCCGGGACAAGCTCTAGTTCACGACCGGTCTCCCGGCACGCGTGCATACTAGGGTACGCGTATCAAAGAGTGAGAGGATAGGACGAGGAAGAGGTAGGAAAGAAAATGCTAAGAGCACTACAACAAACGTACGAATTCAAGAAATCAATAGGTATGTGAGGGAGTGCTTACCACAAACGTCGCGGTGTTGGTTCCTTCATTGATGACACCTATCAAGGGGTCATTGATCGACGAAGACATTTCACCTGCAAAAGGAAAGAAAACGGGTTAGTTAGTCACACAGTTTTGTTCCTTTAAAAGAAAAAAATAAATCTTATTCCTAGAATTTTATTCTCGCTAGTACGACACCATTCATCCTTTCGTTTCTCGAAAATATTTCTACGGTCAAAAGTTCACGAACTTGACCCGGCAACAAACACATATTCGGATGTCAAAGGTTCCTAGTTCACGAACTAATCCGGCAATAAACAAATACTTCGGAGTTGATTTGATCGTCATAAAACCCCCTTTCATTACGATCAGCAGAGGATCGCTTGCTAAAACAGTCAGCTTCACTTATCAAAACTTCCGTGCCTCTGGCCGAGATGTCCAAGGGTTCGAGTCCCGACGGTGGAAGGATTTTTGACACTACCTAGATAGCAACGTCGAATTTATTACAGCGAATAATACTTCTGTGGAGTTGACAGCTGGAAGTGGGGATTTAGATTAATTTAGTTTTTAAAAAAAGTAAAAACTGTGTGTGACGTATGGGGGAGATCTGCGCACGTTTTTTTTCTTTTTTTTCTCTCCAGAATACCTTCCCATTATTTTAACTATAAAAAATTGAAAGATGAGTAAAAGTTTAACATAAATAAATAAAATTTAAAAAACGCGAGATTAGCTACATTTGGAAAACTAGACATTTGCGTCTCAGAGTTATAGAAACTTATTTGCATCGGTAAACGAAATGCAAGTTTGATTTTTCTGCCTTGACAACAAAATAGTAACTCGCCCTTACCTCTACTCCTACCATTACAAGCAAAAGGAGAGTTCAAGAAACCGTGCGCATAGTGAAGCTACTGTTATGCCCAGAAGCAAAACAAGGGACCATCTCAGCATTTGCTCAATGGATCAGGGAAACTGGACAAAACCTGATTGAGATGAGGATCATTGATACGGAAGCTGAAGTACATAATTTGTTACAGGTATATTAAGTCTTTAAAAAAAATATCTAATACAAATGTAAACTAATTCAATAAGTAAACTAATTATATATCACTGCTTTGTTAAAATAAACATTATTTTTCTTTTTGATGATCAGTATAGCCTCTAATTGTATAGAAAAAGTTATGCAGCAGAAAATATTTTAATTTTAACTTACATTTGTGAACCGATTTCAATTGTTTAATGTCATCTGGCAATGCGTTGTAAAGTAACGTAAATTTATTGTATGTGGATTTCTGATAGTGAGCTGTAGATACTGACACTTGATGAACGAGACTTGTTGGATGTGTGTTGTAATTACAAATATCAGAAGGAAAATATGTTACTACCGTTAAGTAAGTTAAGGGAGAGGGAATATTCAAAATACTCCAAATTTGCATTAGGTAATTTATTGACGGCCCCTAACCTGGATACAATTTATATTAAAGTTATTACCGAGTGTATATTCTCAAAGATTACGAAAATAACTTACAATAAATTTTGAAATGAAAACATTTCTAATAAGTATGTGCCAGAATTTTACTAACAATTCATAAAAATGCATCTCTAAAAATGATTTTAAAAAATGCAGTAAAATATAAAAGTTCCAAATTTTAGCTTGTAAAGTTAGCTGTAATACACATACCAGAATATTCATAATTACGCCAGAAAACACGTCAGTGTCAAATAAACACAATATGATAGTTCTTTACAACCTGAAATAATTTCATTTACCTCTATTCTCAGGAGTCTCATGAGACCCATTGGTATCAATTTGGAAATCTCCTTGAGACATTTTGTAGTTTATAGAAATGGAGCAAGCCTATACCAAAACCTAAAGCACTGATTACGAAATTCGGCGAATTCTCTGTGTAATCTTCCTACCAGCAATCCACCACAAAACAATTACTCAAGCACAGTTTATTCGGAGCGCAGTGAAAAAGTAGACAGTCTTCTTTTCAAACTCCTATTGTTGCCACGGAATTAGGAAATGCAACCGTCCTTCGCTCGTGGAGAATCAGTCGTTTGGGTCGCGTCGGTAATAATTGCATTTTTATTTTTTATTTAACGACAAAAACAGTTAAAAACTGGGTGTGCCTATTGACACAAGGGGATAATTTGTATTCTGTGAACATTTTTTTAAATTCCGTGATCCCTATCCTATCCATCCGCGAATTGAATTCTGACTACTGATAGAAATGAGCTTTTTTGGCGAGAATGATCAGAAAATGTTAGCTCCATTTTAACAAAAACTACTTGCAAAGGAAAATCAACTAGAGATTTGGGATACTACACGGTGTAAGAAATATATCAATGTATATCAATATCAATCCGTATATCAATCCAATATCATATATCAAATATCAGTATATCAATGACAATAATAAAAATATATCTTACACCGTGGTTACTATCCCTAGTGTTCTAGTGAATGAATCGACTTACTGACCAAGCAAGCAGAATTAAAAGCTATATTTCCCACCGATCTCTAGAGACATGAACAGATTGTAAAGTTTCATTTATGCCTAAAAGAAAAACAAAGGACTGTCTCAGAATTCTCTCAAAGGATCAGGTATTGTATACAGCAATTTTGAATATATATGGAATGTATAAGAAAATGTACTAGTATATTACCCCGTATGTATCGCCAACATTTAATATTACTTACGAACTCACGTACTAAAAGTTACGGGATGCGTGGGTATCTTAATTTTTGCTAAAATGTAATACGGAACTATCTGATCCCTATTTTTATTTAAAGCTGATACTTAGCAATTAAGTCACTATTGTGAAGATCGAACACGTCCACAAAATCCGTAGATATTGAGAACAAAGCTACTTACAAAGAAACAAAAACGTTTCTAGCTGAAGAGACATAAGATTAATTGTATAAGTAATTACACTAAATATGTTTCATTCAATTGGTATTCTAGAATGTCAAAGAAAACTAGGTAAATTATGGATATACAATCATTTAGTAGTTGTAGGAGTAGTCGTAAGATGAAGTTGCAGACGGTATAGTCAGGTACGAGATACTTTGAATTGTATTCAGAGATATAAAGAATTAACGTATAAAATAGATCAATGACATTAATAAAAGTGCGTTTTCTAAGATGAGTGTCGATTCTTAAAGAAAAAGGGGGAAAATAGGGACAGACTAGTTAATGTTAACCCATCGAGACCCGCTTGTGAAAATCCGGTGTCTGTATGAAGGGTAATAATGTGTTTGCGAAAAGCAGAGACAAAATAGAATTCGTGATACTACACGCCCTTCCATTGCAGTGGGGATTTCCAGAAAAGCCGAAACCCCCAAAAGTAATAGAACGTCTCGGAAGCTCACTTCGTGGCAAATTATGGCGCGAGGAACATAACTCAAGGCCGTTTGTGGTCAAAACGTATGTGTTTTTATTGTTATTAGCAGAGCTCGGAATTGTGATGGCATGTCATCTTTTCATCACCTGGAGTCAGTGTACGCCGCGAGGGTGCGCGGGGGTGGGGGAGAGGGGAGGGGAGAGAGAGTGGCTATTCCTTTACTGGACCACAAATTTCCATTATTGTTTCCTGTTTTCTAGTGAATTTTTAATATTTTTCCCCCTCTTAAAATTTGTAATTTCACACTACTTACAGGAAATATCAAAGCTACCCTGATACGCATTGGTCAGCTATCTTATTTCGCCGTGACGAAGTACAAATTAACAATATTTCCTCAACAAATTAAAATGGAGCAAAAAGTAACGTTGTGCTAATGCTTTATTGGAGCAATATCTACAACCCTCTCGAAATTTTCCCTGACTTTTATCGACTCTGCAACAAAGTCCCTGATTTTCACCGGCTTTTCTAGAGTAATGGAATTGAATTTCCCCCGTGTTCCAGAAAGTGGTCACTCTGGTAGAAGGGGAGGGGAGGAGAGGAGGGGAGGGGAGAGGATGGCTGATGAAGGGGAGGAGAGAGAAGGGGAAGAAAAGTCCGGGCGACGGGCAGGCCTTGCTTGGATCGATGTCGCTCCTGCTCCCGCAGCGAGGATCGGGCCCAGTGCACGAGGGCACAAACCCACCTTCACCCTCCATATGCCTGCTATTAAAGTGCCGTTAACCAAACCTATCTTATTAGTTCTTGCTGTCAATCCCTCGACATTAGGAAATCATTTATAATTGAAGGGGTCTTGCAAAGCCAAAAGGTGCTAAGTACTAACATTTTCGAAAGGAAGGTTTTGACAAATATATATTACACAAATCGGTGCCAATATATAGTTAAATGAGCGATGTTCCAAACTTCTTCCGAGTAGTTGTAACTTCTACCTAGTGACGACTCTAATTACATGTCCAGAATACAAATTCATACAGTTTTTATTGATTTCTCGGAAAACAAAATCACAACTTAGCTCCCTTGGCTTTGTGATGCCTCAATTACAAATTAATGATGTGTACAACGCGAGGCTCACGGGATGCGCGAGGACGAGCGACGAAACGGGGAACGGGACGGGAGAGCGGACGGAACGGCGAGGGCAAAGCCAGTCGCGAGGACGGGCCTTGGAGGCAACGTGGAATTGGAGGGCGAGACGAAAACAGGACAGTGAGAACGGGAAATGGGCGGCGAAAGCGAAACAGATAAGCTAAGGGTGAGTAGGACGTTCGGGGGCGTTCGACGAGATCAGAACAGGAGCTGAACGGGACGGCTCGAGGAAACTCACGTGAGGACGGACGTGACGAGATGGGAGTGACGGATGGGACGTGACGGCACGAGCGGGATGGGACGTGACGTAACGGCATGGGGACGGAGTACCGGCAGGGACGTGACGTAACGGCAATGGACGTGACGTAAACGGCATGGGACGTTGACTAACGGCATGGGACGTGACGTAACGGCTGGGACGTGACGTAACGCATGGGACGTACGATGACGGATGGGACGTGACGTGACGGCATGGACGTGACGGGTAATGGGAACGTGGACGGGAAGGAAACGTGACGGATGGAACGTGAACGGATGGGTCGTGACGAGATGGGACGTGGACGGGACGGGATGGGACGAGGACGGGTCGGGCGAACGAGGCGAGGCGGGCGGGGGGAGGGACAGGGCGGGAAGGGGGGACAGGGGGGACAGGGCGGGACAGGGCGGGACAGGCCGGGCGGGACGGGGGCGGGGCGGGGGGGACGGGACCGGGACGGGACGGGACGGGACGGGGCCGGGGGGCCGGGGCGGGGCGTCGGGCGGGGGCGGGGGGAGATTTGCGTAGCCTTGCGCGCGGGCAAAGTGGCGTGTTCGCCAGCGCTCGAGCGGCGCGCTGCCACTGCCGTCCCTGCAAGGCCCTTTGCCCCTCCCAATGATGCTCACCGCAGCCTGGCGCCCCTCCCCATCCCTCCGCTCACCCACCCGCGCTCCGCCCACCTCCTAACATCGCGCGCGACAGCCGATTTACGCAGTTTGGGCGGCGCCCCTAAAACCCTCAGAACCAAGAAGAAAAGAACATGGGTGAAAGAAGAGAGGGAGAAGAGAAATAATGGATAACAGATTTTAGAAAGGAGGAAAGAAACCAGAAGAGAAGAAGGAAGA
>BOPP01000211.1:1079745-1108656 GCA_017312745.1 Gryllus bimaculatus
CATCAACTCACTACAGACTCGGCAAAGATCCCAGATACAAAACCAGAAATAAGAACAGATTCCCGCTTCATTCTTTCCTCCAGATATTTGCAAAAGTTGAATAATTCTCCTAAGGTGCTTTTGTTTTCTCTCCCTAGATTAAGATTAATTAAGTACAATTTTAACCTAGATTTAAGTTAATTAGATTAGGTCATCAAACACATGCAAAGTTTTTATTGTAAACTGAACATTGTACTTCAACAAACAATTAAATAAATAAATAAAAAACGCCGAGCAAGAATTTTTTTTAAAGAAAGGCAATAAAGGACTGATAATCCTGTGCATGTGATTGGGTAGATGTAATAGGTGTTACATCTGTGGTACTTTGTTGTGAGCGTCAACGAGTTGACCTTTGAACGACTGCAGTCCTAACATTGGGCGAGAAATGCTTTCGAAAACACATTTACTCCACACAAAACGAGACGACGTGAACGAGACACACAAACAATCCTTAACCAGAAGTTCCTGCTTCCATCGCAAATGGACTGAACAACTCCAACTCAAGAGAAAGGAAGCACAGTCATTTTGATAATCTGAGGTAGCTGGAAAGCAAGAATACAGACAATGGAACGTTATTTCAAATTTAATCCTACCTTGGGTATTTTCTGTCTGTCAGGTGATTTTAACATTACAGAACAAATAACGTTGGAGTTGGTCACACTCATCTCACTGGCTCTTAAGACTAGGAGATTAGAGATTGAGGGTGAAAATTTAAGGATTGAATTTAATGTATTCCAAAAAAGAAAGAAAAAACTGATTACACTAAATTATTTTTATTTTGCCTTAGTACATTTTAAGGAATCTACATCCACCTTTTGCAAATCTTGATTTAATTAGAGGAGGACATTTTTAAAATCTACCAAAATTAAAATATGATTTATTTGGAAAATCTAATAAAAATAATTTATATTCTCTCAACTACTTTTAAGTCAATTTCTTATGTAATAAATTGAATACTTTCTTTAAAGATGTGAACGATTTATTTCATTTTATTTATGTCCAAAAGCAGTAAAATCTCCATGTGAATATGGGGCAGAAGCATCATGAACGATGGTGACTAAATTATTACTGAACAATTGATAAATAGTATTGAAAGTTAAAATATTATTATTTACGTAAAACCATTATGTGAGTGTAAAAATCGTTATCTAAGGTGTGAATGCCATTACTACAGATGATAGGAGTAATAATTCTAGTAAGAAAAGTAAATGGTAGACTGCAATTTCATCTAGAATACAATAGATTTTTACTTTCAATTCGTTTGCAAAGTCACAGGGAAACGACTGCCGGTATAACTTTATTTTTTGTATTCCAGCATTATAAAAGAACATCTTATGTTGCAAGAAATTGTTCATCATCGGGCATTTTACGGCACTAATGATGACATATTAGATTTTATGTAATGAATGATTGCGTCATCATACATTCAGCCAATCGTAGCGAGAGAATCAGTGGGAGGTAGTGCTAAACGGAACAGCCGACCACCGTTTACTCACACGATGTCAAATCGCTTGTCAAGTTGTTTCGCAAAATTAAGTTTGATTCTCTTATAAATGTATAATTCTGTTATACAAAAAAATATAGTATGCAACTCGTTTATAATGTTGCTTTATTACATTCGTAGAAATTTAAAAACTCGCTCTTAAAGTCGCTCGTTTTCAAAACATGTACTCATGCAATACAGCTTAACATTATAAACTAATTGCACAAACTACTATTTGAACACCATAATCAACCGTATTAAGGAAAAAGAAAATTGATTCGTTACTTTTGTCAGGCTGAAAGGAGATAGAGTGGTTACTGCACTCATTACTGCGTCCCGACGCGAGCAGTTATCCGATCTGAACAATACACCGAATGACACGAGTTACGTGATATGTCAACGCAACAAGACATCACGTTCTCTCTACAGTCTTGAGATTTAATGGGATGCTCTTCAACGAAGTTTAAGGCTTAATGGGATAATATTTTATCGCGCACAGCTGCTTTACAGTGATAAATGTCTTAAGTCAACGTCGAAAGATAGGATCTAATGTCATGATGTCATTAGTATTATTAGGAGAATTTTCGCACATAGTTATTAATTGAAAACTATTTTTCGATTTTTCATTGTAAAGGTATTGTTCGCATTTTGCGTAGTTTTTCGCTTAATGCTCACTTCTCTACGTTATGCTACATTTAATGTATTACTTCACAATATGAACTGTTTTTAATTTTACTCATTCTACTTACGTAGGAAAAAGAAGCTGCGGACATTTTTCGTCAGAAAATCTCGTATTCTCGAGCTCGTATTCTCGTACTCGAAAAACGTGTTATTGTTCCTATATGCAGTAAATTACTTCCCGTATCACCTGGTGTAGTTAGAATCCGGATTTTGCGGGTTCTGGATCGGGAATTATTGGCTGACGGCGAAAAGTCTGTCAGTCTGTGCTCAAAGCTACCGCTAAAGCCGTTCAAACGATTTTCTCGAAATTCGATATTCTCTGATCGATCTGGCCGAAATCTGGTCCAGCAAGTTTGAAAGGGATATGTATACGTGAGCTTCCGCTGCTCGAAACCATAAATTCTCGGCTATCCGGGAGACGCCGCGTCGTTGGCTGGAAGGCTGACGTTTCGCCTGACATGTCGCAGGCTTCCTCAATTTCGACACTGCCCTGAGGAAGCCTGCGACTGGTCAGGCGAAACGTCGGCCTCCCAACCAACGACGCGGCGTCTCCCGGATAGACGAGAATTTTTTGAAAGGGATATTTCGATTTCAGTGGGAACTTTACGTAAAACCTTAACATTTTCAAAACGTTCTCAAAAACTGCTTCACTCGAACCCTAGTTCCTCCCGAATTGAGTCGCTGCAGAGACTGCGACAATGATGGCTTTGAGCTAAACTCATCCAGTCAAATTACTGGGGGTGGGAGGAATTAAGGGTAGGATTTAAGATTCACCGTAGATGCTACACACTAGGCCGCAATATTCAATATCCACACTTTACGTGGGAACCCACTTCTGGGATGTAACCTGCACTTTTCTAAGGTTCCTTGCGCCAGCTTGGCTATACAGGAGTTACTCAAAGAAGAGACCACTTTGACAGATCGGGAAACAAATTAACGACGTGTAGTGCAATGCCATTGCAACAGTCTGTGATGAATTCATTTACAAATGAGCTAACTGTAAACGAACGCACTGACAAAATTAGGTGCAGGGTCATTCAGTAGGGTGAAGTTGGGTACATGGTACAGTTAGGGTGCAGTTAGTAGGGTGTAGTTCGGTGGGTGTTATAGTTAGTAGGGTGCAGTAGGGAGCAGGGTTCAGTTAGGTGCACGTTGCCAACAGTACCCAAGAGGTAGCTGTCAAAGCCGTCCCTTCTTATAGAATCTCTGCAGTTACGCGAGATGTGGGTCTTGCCGGGTGTCAATAAATACAGACGTGAACGCTTGTAAATATTTAGTATTATTAGAATAAAATACTCCGACACCATAATACTATATACAATATTTACAAATAAATTGACCGTACGAAGAACTTTCCCTGCGTTACACCACGCTGGCCCGATAATAATTACCAAGTTCGGTTGATGCACCAGTACCTTACGCGAGCATACCAGCCAAACGAGTATGCCCCACCTACCGTAACGACCGTAGCACGCCGGCTTCGTTCCCGCCTCGGTCGCCTATGCATTACAATGCAACGCCCGCGCACAACCCACACGACGCCTTTACCGCTCCGCCCAAGAATCAGATGAAAACAGAAGACGAGCTAGGTCGGGATTCCGGCTTATATACCTTCTGGGCAGGCATGACGAACTGCGTTCACCCGCAGTGGGTCCGCCGAGCGCGTTTTCCGCGGTTCGGCTGTTTCTCCCCAGTTTCCGCCCACGAAACCCCTCCTTCCTTGCTCCCTAGCCTTTCACAGCCCCAGGCGCTCTCCGCCAGCGCTGTCCACGTGCTGAATATAAGTACGTTTTACTGCGACAGATATGACGCCACACTAGCAATGGGTTGAAAGGTGATATGCGGTAGTTGGGAGCCCCCACCAAGTCCCAACAAACAAGAATATCTCAATGCTCGACGCAGGATTCGAACCTGCGACCTTCAAACAGTCTGCTGAGGTACGTCCTTCCCAGCCATCTCGGGAACCCTCGCCAAACAGTTCGCCAGATTTGCGAGTACGCACTGACAGGCCCACACAGAGTCCGGTCTGTCGCGCCACAGGAAGTTTCGTAACACAGAATTATACGAGTCTGCGCCAACTTCAGCTAAATCTTACGAATTCCTATTTCGCAAGAGCCGTGAGAAGTCTAGGCGCGATTAGCGTGTTTTATTGTCGAGAAGCAAAGAGTAAAGGTGGCGATAAGACGGTCGCCTGCCGAGAGCGAATTTCTCAAGATGGCAAAGTGCAAACGCCCTATCTGCGATCTCTGCACGAGTCTTCACGGTTCACAGGAATTTATTTGCTTCTTACGGTACCTCTAGAGAGCTCTACACCAGCATACCATCTAGGATTTTCGCTTTATGTATGTATGTATGTATGTATGTATGTATGTATGTATGTGTGTGTGTGTGTGTGTGTGTGTGTGTGTGTGTGTGTGTGTAATTTTTCAGTGTAATCCGAAGGAAAAGCCTTAATTACAAATTTCTTTCATCACGTGATACCCATGGACATCATATTGAAAACAAGTGGTGCTGAACCAACACGTACTTTCTTGCACGGACTTTCACAAAATGTTATGCGAAAAATACTCCAATTTTCTAAAAATTGTACATGGCTTTATTTCAAGATTTATCTTCAATATTTTGGTTGTAGGAAGACATCGAAAAAAACTGAACTTTTGGAATTTTGGAAAAATCAGGGTTTTCAACGAAATTAGACCTGCACCATTCTCTTAAACGTCTTTCACCCTATCCAATGACAAAATGTAATAAAAAACTATGTATCAATTTTTTTTGCAAATTTGGAAAACTTTTCAGGGTCTTCATGTAAAGTACGCTCCCAAAATTAAAATAGCGATTTCAAATTCAAGGAGCCGCAACATCAGTCAGATCGATTGGCGAATATCCTTTGGAGAAAATCGGCTCAACGGTTTAACCGCTAGCGTTGTTGACAGGCGGACAGACATTTTGCCGCCATTCGATTTTTCGGAATGAAGGATCCACAAAATATGGATTCTGGCTCCACCACGTGGCAGAGGATTTTTCCCCCACTAAATTTATCGACTGGAGTTATACACTTCTTTGTTACCAGGGCCCTGTAATAAGAGTTTTTCTGACAACATTGGCAGTTTTTCACGCAGTATTATAGAACTTCCTCTCTATTCCGTAGCCAGATCAACTGGTCCGCAGATAATACTATACATATATATTTAAGATGTAACTTTTTAATAAAGCTAACCAACATAAATGTCAATATTTCTTGCTTACATTACTTAAAGAATATTGTTTTATCTGTGTTACGTACATCCAAAAAACCAATAATTTGGGTAGAAAATATTGCAACTGGGTTCTCTACTTCACATTTCAGAAAATCACTAATAATAGAAAAACTAAAAAGAGTTGACATAATTCTGAAATTATTGAGCATAGATTTCACATGAAATAATGTGTATAACGAAAAATTCAATTTTTATTGGATTATAACACTTGGGGGTGTGATATAAGTGGATTGATTACTTTATACGGTTCCTGGCTTCCCTACATGATTTTACCAGAAAATTAATAGATATGCTAATATGTGTCAAATTGAATTGAATCGATGCGTTATGTTACGTGGCGAGACTTAGGCCCGCTCTTCCGTCTGACAACACAATTTCGCCACGCTCCTTTCTTCCACTAGCGAAGAAAAGAGGTATTTCTGGGGTGACGAAACAAGCGATTTGAATTTAGCTCAGAGCTAAATGCTAAACGTCAACAGACTGTAAATAAATCGAAGTGTACTGCCTCAGGATGCAACATGATTGTCGGACTAATAACACTCACTAGTTGTCGCGACCACAAACATTTCTCTCTCTCTCTCTCTCACTCACTATTGAAATCAAGTTGATTGAATCAATGTAAATATTCGAACAAATAACTCATGTCCTGTTAAAGAACAATGAACTTTTTTTTCTCTTAAGTTCTGTTTTGAGTGCAAGATAATCAAGTACTGGCCGTTTCTTTCTGAGAGAGTACATATAATTCATAAGAACCCAAGAGGAACGTGGACAAAGTGTGTTGAAGGCTCTCGCCGTGTTTTCCGGTTTCCTCATTAAGTTTCATTCCGCCACAGCTCCATCATTCACTTGCTTTTTCGTCTAGTTAGTAGACATTACTCTTCAGCGGAGCATCACCAATGTTCTTAAAACATCGTTCGTCGTTCTTCTCCTGATGGTAGGTTCCAAACATCAGGTCATTTGACAGCGACTTTTCCAGGAAACGAGAAATTATTGAAAAACATACTTCGTTTCAGAACATGATTTAAAATAAAATAAAAATATTACTACTTTATTGTGTTGGATGGTTAGAGGAATGAAGTCTTAACTTCAAAATCCGTTTAATAGTATTTAGGAAGAGGTAAAAAAAATTATTCCATGGAGATTTATATAATTAAAAAAACGTCCAAAACATCTGAACTATGAACATATATTTAAAAAAATAATTAGCTGATTCACAATCATTTTTTAAAATTTTGTCTCACATAGCACAAATTTTCCCATGGAGTACACTTCATGTCTTCCATTACAAGCAATTACGTAACTAGGACATTAGTGCGCGACATACGTAAAAAATACTTGAAGCCTATTTGCGACGCAGAAGAGTTTTTCAGTCATCACGTGAAACACAGGAAGAGCTTTTTGCCATCTCTCTTAATGGCCTCGACAAGCACGAGTGAGTTAAAAATGGTTTTGAAAATTAAAAATGCATTAAATAAAATAATGCCTGCTAATTATTAAAAAAAAACAAATCCCAGAGACAGAACTGAGAGAGGTAGATTCAGCATACTTGTTTCTGGGGGAACAAACAATACGAAAAAGGGATAAAACTCGTCTTTATCAGCTGCAGAAATAAATTAAACGATGATTGAAGCACATGGTGCACGCTGGTCATGGAGACAATTTACAAGAATAATTGCAATATTTGTAAACAAAAAGATAACTTCCGTGGTGGCAGCAGAGATATTGTGGTAATTTCAAATAATCAATGATACATGTTTAATCAGAACTTTGATTGAAAAATATATTTAATAGTAAAAATTCATTAACTGTAGAGAGGGCTAGTTCTTCAGTGGCTCCAAGAATCATTACTTCCATCCACTAAAGATGGGATAAGATACCCAAAATATGTGTATGGCTAATTATTTTTAAAATTAAAAATATTTTAAAATAAACTTCGTTGTTGATACCTTCTGCATCCTTAATTTAAAAGGATCGCAATTATTCCTAGGAGTCACACTATCTGTAGCCTAAGGCTTGAATTTTGCAACGTTAGTAACTATAGTGCCGGGGGGGGAAGGGACTGGACAGTAAAAAGAGCGCGAGATGGTATTACGTAACGTGAAGTAGAGAGGTGTAGTGTGGTCTGGTGAGGTGTGACGTATGGAATGGTGTGCGATGGGAGTTCGTCGTGTGTGTCGTGTTGGTGCGCAGTGCATGTGCTCTTCGCGAGCGGTGGCGCTGATTTTCCCCACTGGCGAGATTTGGAGCCGACCTAATAAACTGGCTTGCCCGGGATTTCCCTCAACCAGGTATCTCCTCCCAGCATAGTCCGCCCGTGACACGCTCTCAGCTACCAACTGGTCTGGTAATGTGCATGTGTAGAGTGTATGTGTAAGGGGTGAGGAAAGGACTAAGAAGACGAAGGAAAGATCGCGTTGTGTGTGGCCCTTTTGTAGAGTATTACTCCCGCATTAACCTGGTGTTGATCGGAGAAACCACGGAAAAGAACTGATCAGAACAACCTGCCTCAAGATTTCTCCTCCTCCTCCTCCTCCTCCCTCCTAGAAAATCCTGGCATCGTACGGACTTGAATCGTCCCGGTCAGAAGTGACGTCAGTTGATGCGCAAAGCCACCTAAGCCGCTCATTGATGTGAAGAAGTGTGATGTGGAGTTGAGTGAAGAGTAGAGCACTGTAGACAAGTGTGATGTAGAGAAACGCGAGGGCGGCGTGTTGTGTGGTTTTGGCGAGGCACCGGGGCGTGCGGCCGTGTCGGCGCGTGAACGAGAGTTAATTGCGCCTCGTCTGCCGCCAGCGCTCGCCGCCTCGCTCGTCAACGGGAGGAGCACGCGCCGCTGGCATTCGGCGCGGCCACCCGCCCAAACAAACCCCCGCGCCGCCAGCGCTTTACTAGGCCAACGCGCACGCCCGAACGCCGACCCTTCTTGCCCTCGACGCGGCTACTGGAATGCGACGTCGATTGTCCAAAAAACATCGATGTCAAAAAACATATCGATGTTCAAAAAACACATCGATGTCAAAAAACATCGATGTCAAAACACATCAGACCCAGAAAACATCAATGACCCACAAACATCCCCGATGACCACAAACATCATGGACCACAAAACATCATATGACCACAAACATCAATGACCAACAAACACAATGACCACCAAAACATCAATGGACCACAAACATCAATGACCACCAAACATTCCAATGACCACATAACATCCAATGACCACAAACATCAATGACACAAAATCATATGACACAACATCAGATGACGCACAAAACATCAATGACCACAAACGATCATGACCACAAACATCAATGACCACAAACATCAAAATGACCACAAACATCGATGTCAAAAACATGATACACAAAATTTTCATAATCACAATTTTGTAAAAGTAACCATACGAATAACTAACTTCGTACTACTTTCATCGGACACACTATCCCTCGCCCGAGATGATCCTGATGTCCTGAAGGATATAATAGCTTATTTTTGAATAAAATTTTAATTATAAATTAATTTAGGCCTACATGTTCACTGTCGAATTAAATTTTATTGCACACAAATTTAATGTTTGAGAATAGAGAGAACCAGAGATAAAACATCGATGTTTCAATCCATCGACAGTTTTTGGACGATGTTTAGTAACATCGATGTATTGTCTTCGATGCCATATCACTAGTCTCCAATCAGAGTCTCGCTACGAAAAATACGGCATTAACTAACTTAAACGAATCACGGACCGCGCCCGATTTTGCCTCTCTCTTCATCTTACCCTTTCGTGCTCTACCATCTCACACACACACGTTGGGTTACCACACAGCAGCTTACGGCTTGCCCCGGCATGGGCGGTTCCTGCTGTCTGGTCGGGGAAACCCCCCAAGCTGACGTGGAGAGCGGGGGGGGGGGAGGAATCGCCACCGCCAATGATAAAACACGTACGCGCGGAGCAATGAGCGAAATCTATTCTGCAAGTGTCCCAAATGTCCTGTTCCGTTCTGTCCCAGAGTGCGCGAGCGACACAAAAATACTGCCCGTCACGTGAGGACAGGCGTTTCTCTTACCTAAACGGAAAGAAGAAACAGAAAGACTACATAGTTATGTTCAAGATGTGAAGTTTGTAGAACGTAAATTAAACGAGTAAAATTATTTGTAAATGATGTTTAAAAAATGAAAGTTCACATAAATTAGTATTCCCGAACTCTTGACATACTCTACTAAATAAACACGTATTTATTAAAGAAACAAAAGAGTACACGTCTACTGTTTTTATTGTCTTTTCTTACTGCCGAGTGACTCAGTGACTAGCGCCACATTCATTACGAAACATGGCGCGTCTACTGCTAGTGATGCAACATTGACAACAGAATATCGATGTTACCAAACATCTATGTTAATTATACATAGACGAAAATCCAACAATGTTTTAAAGCTCCGTGTTTTGAAGCTCGTTTAGTAACCTCAAAAATTAAATTCGTGGGCGAAAAAAATTAATAATAATAATAATAATAATAATAATAATAATAATAATAATAATAATAACAATAATTTATAACTGGTGTGAATTAATTTATAATTAAACTTTAATTGAAAACAAAGTTAAAAAGGCCTCTTCATGAGCGAAATATGAGGAAAGACAAAAAAGGAAATACCTGGCTATCAGGACCATCTCGGGCCAGAATAGTGTACTTGATTAAGACAATTCACACCGCGTTCGTGTGGTTCGAACACACAAAACAGAAGAACCATCAGTTATTATTTCATATTTTAACTTTCACGATGTTGTGAACATGGGAATTTTTCATCCGCGAACATCGAAAACGTAAAAACATTGAGCGCAAAACATCGATGTTGGAAAAACATCGGCTACAATACATCGATGTTTAAAACATCGATATTTGTATAGACCTCGATGATCCGAAAACATCGGCATCGACGTGGCATGCCTACCGCCTGCCAGCGATGTCCGTCGTTCTAAGTCAGGCTGCGACTTTCCGCCAACAGGTGGGAACGGCGCGGCGCCGTGGAGGGACAGAGTGGGTCAAGGTGGGCGGGTGACTTGACCTTGACCCCACCACGCCGCCCGCCCCCTTGCGCACAGCAATGGTTATCATAGGCGGACGCGGCCCCTCAATTCAACAGTCGAAAATAGACGGTTCAAAAAAAAAGTTATTAACTAACGAGGATCCAACAGCACATACTTTCAAGCATTTTTAAGGTTTTGCTATTTTGGAAATTTCGTGTGTACGACGCAAATGAGACGTGCGCCATCCTTTTAAGTGTCCTTTATGCAAACCGAGGACACAGTTTAATCAAAACAATTGGAGCCATTTTTGAGAAAATTTGGAAATGTTGAGACTTCATATAAAGTACACCAAAACACTAAAATATCCGTTCTAAAGTCGCAGGACTTCGAGTTCGTTCAGATCGATTGGGGAATATCAATTTTGGAGAAAATCAGCTGAATGGTTTAGGTGCTAGCCTTGATCACGACCGACAGACACAGACGTTTTGCCGTCAATTGATTTTTCGGTATGAAGGACCCACAAAACATGGATTCTCTACAGGATGTGTTTACGTAGTAATTTACTTCATGTAGAAACAAGATATTTATCCGCTTTTTCGTTACCAGGTCCCACAATAAGAGATTTCTCTACAAAAATTTGCTGCCACATGATGGTATTTATTGGTTAGCGCAAATTTCGCGGCTGCGGTATTTTGGGGAACTTAGAAAATAGCCGATTTGCGCCGCCCGATTACAGTACTTTCTCTTTACACCTTACGTAGTAAGACGAGAAAACAGGAGGCAGCGGGATAGCCCAGTTGTTCCCGTCAACGAACCCAATCCAAAGAGTCGAGGCACTGCAGATTAGTTCTCTCAGCTGCGTAAACATCAAAGATCATTTACGCCAAGACGCCTAACGTGTTACGGATGAGTTCCAACAGTTAATTATGCACCAAGGGTGTTATAACGGTTTTAATGATCGAACAGCGACAAAATACCCGTGGGTCTTTGGCCCAACGGTATTTTGTCGCCCGAGAAGTTCAGAACCAGTTAACGCCCGTGGTGCATAATTTTACTTTTACTTAATTTTATTGATTCAGAGTTACTTGATTGACAATTAACACGTTAAGTTGACTCGGTTTGTCTTTTCACATTTCCCTCCCAAAATTTCATTTCATTAATACCTTCATAGACGAACACGTAGCATCATTCAACTGTTTCCATATTTTCCTCGTATCCACGATCCTTTCGATCCAGGTATGTTACGAAGTGTATATCGAGAAACACATTGAAGGCAATAAGAGCTACAACGCATTAGTAAAAAATACATACTAGATACATACCAGATAGCTAACTATCTTGTGTCAAAAAATCCTGACATCGTCGGAACTCGAACCTAGGATCCTCCTGTCACAGGAACGGCAGTGACATCAGTTGATGCCCTAAGCCCGGCTTCCGGTTTGAAGAACAGACGGTTAACACAAAATAACGCAATAAATAATACCATACATGTTTTAGACTTTCTAATTTTCGAATACCAGTACCAATTAATTACAATTTTGAGAAGATAAACATATTAATTCTAGCAAATATCGATCACCAAAAAAAGAAAATCTATCGATCGTGGTTTTCACGAGAAACACGGAGCACATCCCGCCCGCCTGTTAGCGTGAGGCGTCCCAAAGAAGATCGTAGCAGACGCTACCGCGGGCACAACCGCTTGAACCTAGCGCGGAGTGCACTCGGCAGCGCCATGAAGGCCGAGGACAACGGAAGCAGAACCCGGCGCACAATCGTGTGATGACACGGCGATTCAGCCACGGCGGCGGCGGCAAAGGCGCTGGCGTAGACACAGACGGAGAGGGGGGCGACGGGACTGACTTATCGGAGAGGGAGCCGTGGATTTTTAAGGGCGAAAAAATCCTTCGTACGCCTTCCTTCGAAGGGGAAGTAAAGCCGGCTGTCCCATGTTAGTAGGTTTACTTGCATGTAAAAGATCCTCTGAGCTAAATTCAAATCACCTGTTTCTCTCCCAAGAAATACCTCCTTTCTCTGCTAGTTGGTGAAAGGAGCGTGGTCAGACGGAAGAGCATGCCCCATGGCCTAAGTCTCGCCACGTTGAATAAGGCATTAATTCAATTCACTTCAATCAATCAAACGAGTTTTAAGAAATCTGAGCTCTGCTCTGCACAATGTCAAAGGTCGAGCAAAGGGGGAAAACTAGCTTCGAAAACGAAGCGTCCTTGACAAGGACAAAAAGCAGGAAAGGTACGTCTCGGTCTATCTGCCACTCGAGCACTGTTTTCCTCTTGTTCCCGGATGGGAGTTACAACAGAACTTATTGAGCACACCATTAACTCCGAGGGTTATTAACTGAACATAACTGGTGTGGATTCCTGCCAAATACGGAAAAGTTTGGTTGATACAAAAATTGAAAAGTAATGTTATAACAGACCAGGATTGTATATAGTGAGAAAACAATATAAAAACGTTAGTAAAACAGTTTAACGGAAACAAAAACCGTTTTACTCCTCCAACAAATGTCCCTTTCGGACTCTTAAAGATCCTTTGAACCCAATGTACCTTTACAAATGAGATGTTATAACAGAGGTACTCGCAAACCCGATTCCCTGTTTGAATAACCCCTTTGATTCATTCTATTCATCCTCAAATTCATTCACATCTTACTATGTTTACTGAATCATTATTTATCCAAAAGTATTGTTTATTCCTAAACAACAATTCACTTAAAGCTTCCGTCTCTTTCGGTCCTGTCGTCAACGTTTGCATCGTGTCTGCTAACTACTGTCCGCCGATCTCTCATCCATTTTTCGTGCAAGTGCACGAACGGTGTATTCGTACAAGCTTCCCGCGATGCTGTGCTACCTTTAAGGCCGCGCAGAGTAAAAGTTAAAAAGTAGTAGTTTACCCGAGAGTAAGTATTACTCGTAACGATAGTTACCTGCTCCGAGTAGAATATAAGCGTTTCAGCACGCTTCTGGAAGGGTTATTTTACTCTAGAAGTACATACTCCTCGAATTTACTCCGCGAAACCAGCTGAACGCGGCATTTTTGAGTGCGATTCAAAAAGGCCGTAGAGCGTGAAGTGACGCCTGTGAACCCCAATGCGGACAAAACCGCCGAACGCTGGTTACTTCCTTCCATTCTCCCATTCCATTTCAGTTTCCGAAGTTCTTGGCGCGGCGTCGTGGCGTTATAATCTATGGTAATTTGAGTTACCATAGTTTATTTCTTAGTTTTTGAATTTTTATTTCTTAATAAATATTGTTTCTTCTTTTCTGAGGGGTGAGTTACTATTTTGCTAGCAATGCAGAAAAATCAAATCTGCAGTTTGTTTACCGATGCAAATAGGTTTTTTATAACTCGGGAACGAAAATTTCTAGTTTTTCAAATGTTGCTAATTTCGCGCTTTTTAAACATTGTATTATTAATTTTGTTTTATTTTTCTTTTTACTTTTATTCATATTTCAATTATTTATATTTAAAATGACGGGACGGGATTCTTGAACTCAAGAAAACGGGCGCAGATGATAGTCTCCTCCATACGTCATATACCGTTTTTACTAAATAAATAAATAAATAAATACTTCCTAGTTCTTTCACTCCCTGTAGTTATTAATTTTCAGTTTGTTATTGCATACTTACTACCTTTATTACCTATCTACATGGGGGAAAAAGAAATTCACAAGTCCTCAACAGTTTATAATATACCTGATGAAGTCAACAGCTGATTTGAGATAACGTCGTGAAAAACCCTCGATCGTCATAATTTGAAAATCAATTCATTCTCTCCCGCACCCTTTGTCTTTACACTAGAGGGTAATATTCCGAATCATTGCTGAAATCGTCTGATCATTCGTAATCGTCGCGCCATAACAACACTTCCGAGGTACACGCACGTTGAAAACTGAGCTTACTCCGTACGTTACCCAACGGATTTTCGCCGTGTAAAGTTACTCTCGAATTTACTCTCGTGTAAGCGATTTACTCTCGAGTAAAGTGTTGGTGAAACGTTTCAAGAAGTTACTCTAGAGTAAACATGATTTTCTCCTGAGTAAATTATTACTGTTTGGTGAAACCGACCGTTAAGGCTCCCATAGACAGCGCGGAAGACCCGCAGCCTACGCGGAATGGCCGCAGCGGAAATTTCGCGTCACGTGTTGCCTCAGGAGCACGTTCAGACCTGCGCGGAGGCGAGCGTCGCGGCAGCGGATTGGCAGAGTTTTATTACCTGCGGCTTTAGAAACGCAGTCGGATTTCGAGGAACGCATTTCGAGTCTCGTAGAAGTCCGCCTGCCTTCGGAAGTCTTCGCTCCCCTCTAAATCGAGCTCAACTGTCACCAAACGCCGAGTCATAATTGACGCTCCGGTGTGAACAGCCCCGCGGATTCCGCCGCCGCGTCTAGCGCGGAACTTTCCGCGCCGCACCCGCTGCGGATCTCCCGCGCCGCCCTGAGAGAGCCTTTATAGCTAGGTCTAAGAGGTTTGCAGCGCGACTCCTTACCTCGTTTCATTCAGTGACAGAAAACGACCGTATGCGAATAAATAGTTAAGTTATTTTTGTTATTGAAATGACTACCCTTGAGAGACAAAAACTAATAATCGACTTCTTCGAACATCACTTCGATTTACCTGATAAAAATCAAACCACTGAGATCCAAAAGTCAAGAACAGATAACGGAGGAATGAATATTGCTCACTGGAGACGCCAGCAAAAAGAATTGGAGTTCCTGATCAGAAGTCAATGTCTAAACTCCTTTTCTTTGTAGATAGGTGACAATCCATTATTTTTATCAACTTTATTTGTGCCGTGGAACGTATCAGAGACTAAGTAAACACTAGGAAATTTGAAAACCGTACAGGCGTTTTTTTCTATTGTATCAAAAATATGTAGTAAAAGAAAGGAAATGTTCACACCAGAAGACAATGAATAAAAAAAGTGAAGCACCGTTCGCTGTTGAGGCAAATGCAAATGAAAATATGCGTGACTAAACATAAACGTTATTAATGACTCATCCGAGACCGGAAGTGGGTGTAACCTTTCACGAAACACAATGCCGTCCAAATAATTGAAGACTTGCATTAAAGAAGTAATGTAAATGTCATTTCTGTTAAATTCACGTTTTTACCGGAATAATGATGAATGAATCAAGCCCTGTAACAAGTAACCAAAGTCCAGGTGCATTCCTTGATAGTATTACGGGGTGATAAGTGGTAGGAGATGAATGTGCCAATACGTTAAACGTATAACAAAATCATTTTTCTCGGATGTATGAAAATAACACATCTTTTTTTTATTTCAATCATTCAGTTTAATTCAATTTCCGGTAGTCTTTCACGTCCTTATAAATCATTATAATTAATATTACTCTATCACCTTTAACGACAAGCTGACGGTTGTGTTCCCCTAACAAGCTGACAGTTGTATTCCCAACCAGAATATCAAAACGGCATCGTCAGGCCTTCTTGTACAGCTTTCAATTGATTAGTGATTCCAGACACGTCAGCAGCTAAGTTCATTAGTCCCGTAAGCGTAATGCATGTTTTTATCGCGTGAGGTATCTGTGATCTTGCCCCGCTAGATGGAAAGATCTGGCGCCGAATTACTCGGTACCGTATGGGGTTTTCCAACCAGATATCTACCTCCAGCAGGGAGCCATCCTAGTCGGGACAAGCTCTAAGCTTCCGGCATGGGTGGTAGTGTATGTTAGTGTGTGTGTGTAAGTAAGGGATAATGATAATAGGACAAGGAAGAGGAAGGAAAGATCGTGCACAGTCCGTGACCCGTGCCTCCAGCGTTTGTCAGGTGTTGATCGGAGAAACTTCCAATCTACCAATCAGAGCAGCCGGCCGCTAACAGTCTTCTGCAGACAGCAACGTCTGAATTCGATCTAGTTAAGTGTCGAAACTCCTGTCATAGTCGGGATTCGAACACTAGGACCCCAGGCCAGAGGATCTGCAGTGACATCAATTCGTTCCCAGAGCCGCCTAAGCCGGGGTACAGCTTTCAAACTGAAGCGCGATGGTGACAATATGACAAATGACTGAAGGGTGATAAAGCTGCCGGTTTTTGCCTGAGGCCACCAACGAATGGTGGAGAGGATTCAAATTAGAATTAAAAATTCCCATTTAGGATATGACGGAAATTATTATTCTGATATTATGTTTGTATAAATGATACTGAAATTTAGTAATAAACAAGACGGTCAAAATTGTGTGAATTGCACAAACAGCATTTGCAGTTCGAAAATTATATAACCTATTTCCAAACAATTTAATTTAAATATTTCATGACTACAAATAATCAAGGTTTATATTGGGTCAACGTGTCAGTGTTGACACATTTGACAGGCAAACGGGAAGCAAATAAACGGAAATGCTGAAACGATAAATGAAGAAAGACAATTCGTATGATTTTTTTCATGTTAATTACTGATTTTTTTTCTGATTACAAATGCCACGAATGTCGATTTAAAAATATGAACCCACACACTCAAGAAGGTGCGTTGATTCTAAGACGGTAAATAGTGGACGACATACTTTTTGACACAGTTAATAAAACAAAAACCTGATCTAAAGTTTTTGGCAATTTCAATAGCTTCTATAAACTTTCCCTAGCCACTTTGGGGTCTCATGAGCAGGGGAAATATTTAGCATACAGTTCCAAACACTGCAAAAATAAGACACGTTATGTGCAAGATGGAATGACTCTACGCAGGTGCGACAATTTAAAAAAAATAATACATTGTTATTGAAAATACGAAACCGACGTGCAGTACGTATATGTAAAATACTTCTAACACAGGGGCTATTCTTTGAGAACATAGAGGGTAGAAAGAAGAAAAATCAAATATTAACTAGGTTATTTTACAGACTTTAATACAAATTACCAGTTTTACTCCTAAAATTTCGAATACGAGCAATCGTGAGGGAGGGAGAGACGAGAAGGGAACTAGAGAACTTTACAATTATTCAACGTCCTTTTAATAATAGTCTCATCAGCGTAGAATGTGTTTTATTATAAAATTAAAAATCGAAACATTTTTCGACTTAATACAAAAAATTGAAAACCATTAAGATATGAAAATTCTGGATGAAAAATGTCTGCTTTTTGCCTTTATCTGTTCTTATGAACTACAAAATACCCGGAGATACAGAGCACCTACTATAACTTCTTGGCAAACATCGAATGACATGTTTTTAACTTTTAACTGACACAATATTCATTATTTTAGTTCTGGAATTCTGAAGGAAAAGAAGTGTTGCACGAATTGGTAATAAATTTTGTAGATATTTTATATTCTAGAGAATTAGAAAACAAAGTTTTCATACATTTTAATTTTTATTTGCTACTCGAGAAAACCATCACAGTAGGTAATTACGTGGATATCACAATCGTAAGGAGAGTCATTTCACCTAAGTGGGACGAAATTACGCGTTGAAAGATGTGCTGCCGGTTTTGGATATCAGTGTCGTCAACAATACTGATTTCACTGATCTATCCATGCCATGAAGAAATCGTTAAGGAACATCGCTGTTTCTAAACATCGATGTTCAAAATTAAAACATCGAAATTGATAATACATCGCACCAAAACTGATGTTATTTAACATCAATGTTCATAAAATGCATTAGTAACCATTAATTTTTCAAGTAGAGATAATTTAATTTGATCGCGGTCGCGTTTAATAATTGTTAATTTCGATTTAACTAAAAAGTCACAAGATGATAAGGGCAATGAGTAGACTTGTATTTTATGATTGGATAATTCAAAAATAATGAAGACTTAATAATTCATTAAAACTAGATTTTAATTAACAGAGTGATCTTATGTAGGTACTTTTTTCCATTCAAAAAATATCAATCACGTGAAAACATTGACCCAAAATATAGTTATTAAAAACATCAGCTTAAAATATTGATGATAGAAATACATCGATGATTTTATAAACAAACATTGATGTATTGAACAATGCCATCGATGTCACACCCCTCAATCCATGCACGGCCAGGACATACGCAACGGGAGAGTGCAATCACATTGGCAATACTGCCAATACTACCGTAAACAAACGCGAAGGCAACCATTTCACTTTTTCTCCTCGGGCAAGCACGTTACCCGAGCTCGGAATGCGGCTGGCCTTACCTCGCTCGAGGGCCTCCGGAAGTGCGCAGCGAAATCCAAAGCTCAGGGGCGCCGACTACGAGCGTGGAGCGTGGAGCGTGAACGTGGAAACTGGAGAGTTGAGCGAGATCGTGGAACGTGTGGTGTTCAGCGAGCAGGCAGAACGCGGAGCGCCGAACGTGAGCGTAGAACGTGAGCGGAGAACGTGAACGTAGAACGTGAGCGTAGTACGTGAACGTAAACGTAGAACGTGAACGTAAACGTAGAACGTGAACGTAAACGTAGAACGTGAACGTAGAACGTAGACGTAGAATGCAGATTTGAGCGAAAACTTGGAACAGAAACGTAGACTTGAGCGTACGTATCGAGAACGTAGCACGGTGGGTTGGGGGGGGGGCGACGAGCAGAACGTGGAGGGTACAAACGCGCGGTTTCACGTGGCGTGCGTCAGCAGCGCGGTTGAAGAAGCGTGGAGCGCGAGGCGGACGTGCCGCGGGGGAAGCGCTGGATCGAGAACTTAGCGTAGGTGGGCGACCGGCGGGTGCACGTTGGCGCCGGAAGACTTCGCGGGCGAGGCGCGATGGCGATGCGTTCCGTCGCGGGCGTGCTGTTGGAGGGGTGGGTCGGGGCGGGAGGAGGGGACACCCAGCGAGGAAGACTCTTGCGACCGCCGCCGCCGCCGCCGCCGCCGCCGTGACGTCACCGGCAGCACGACCGGGGTTGGCTCGCCCGTCCCCTCCCACAGCTCAAAGGCTCACGGACGAAACACACGTTCACGCGGCAAAAATTAGGTTGTACGAACAGTTCAGTAGTTGACAACTATAGTTATGCATTGTCGCCAAGAGTTATTTAGGCGAGCTAATGAGTAGAGCGGCGATAACATTCCCGAGGACCATTTTGTCGCCCAGATCATCAGAACCTGTTAACGCCCGTGATACATTACATTTTTTTTGCCTTAATTATAATAATTCAGCATTTACTTATTTTTGAATTAACTGATACTAAACTTGACTCGGTGTGTCTTTTCATATTTCCCTCCCATAATTCCCATTCATAATCTCACCATAAAGATAACTTGTAGGGGCATTCATTCAAAACTGTTTTTCATTATTTCCATTCGTAACAATTGATCCTTTCGATGAGGTTAAGTAATGTAGGGTATATCAGATCCGTAGCGAAAGGCAAGAAAGCACAATGTATCGAGTAAAAAAATAAAATAATTATGTTTAGTGTTTCGGACGTGTCAACTCAGATGTCATTAGTAGGAGCGGATTTTGATACAAATAAAAACAGGGGAAAAATTATCGAATAAAAATCGTATTCTACGTTGTTTTAAAACTGCCCCAAAATGGTCAAGAAAAATGTTTTGCGTAAATAGAATTGGTAAAACTCAGTTCCATGATGAAGATAAACCTTCAAGCCATTGGATTTATCTGTGTTATCCAGTGAATCGGGGCTTCTTATTTCGTTCAAGTGAACTCAGCATAGCAACTTCGGTTTGGACCTCCTTTTTACCAGAAATCTCATATTTGTAGTTATACCGAAAATCGCTGATCCGAAAAGGCAATGATTGGCCGTCATAGGGAACAATTAGATTACTAACTTAGCAAAGGTGACATACAATTACTTGAACGAAGCAAAACTAGGCTTCTCAAAGAATACTAGAGAACATTTGGTCATTCGTAATTACTTATTGAAGCAAGTACCATTAAAATGATATTGAAAACTGGGAGCATCACCTAAAAATGCTTTAAAAATGGCGTGGGGAAAGATTTAAAAAGATTAATTAGTAAGAAAATGCAAAAAAGTCAATAAAAATGGGTATTTGGCTTCTATAAGATAAAATTGTTATGTTTGTGCTAAAAGGCTTGTTCTTAAAGTGAAAAAAAAAAATTACCATTTCATAAAAATCCACCCACTAAGTCATTAGGTCTTTTCGTACGCGTTGTGCATCGTCTCTCCAAGGGAGTGGCCGTTTTACTTCGCTCGCCGGGAACAGTGAATCGGTGACCGGCCTACACGTTCTGCTAGTGAGTTTTCCTCATCTAGGTGTCTCCCACTAGCTGCGTGAACGCTCGCAGATAGACAAGCTCTAATATCTCCGAGTGTTCTCTACATGGTAGATGCTGGTTAGGTGTAATTGGGTGAATATTGTGTATGTGTGTAAGTGTGTATGTTGTCGTATGTGTATGTGTTGTTTGTGTAATTGGTGTATGTGTGTGTTTGTGTGTGTATGTGTGTCTGTTGTGTGTTGTGTTGTGTATGTGTGTGATGTGTGTGTATGTGTTGTGTAATGTGTGTGTATGTGTTTGTGTGTAATGCGTTTGTTTGATGTGTTGTGGTGTGTGTATTGTTGTGTGTGTATAAGTGTTGTGTGCTGTGTAGTTGTGTGTTGTTGTGTGTTGTGTATGTGTGTGTGTGTGTGGTGTGTTTGTGTGTGTGTGTGTTGGTGTGTGTTGGGTGTGTAGGGTTTGTGTGTGTATGTGGTTTTGTGTATGTGGTGTTTTTGTGTTGTGTGTTATGTGTTTGTGTGTGTGTATGTGTATGTGTTTGTGTGTATGTGTTTGGTGTGTGTGTATGTTTGTGTGTGTGTATTGTTGTGGGGTTTTGTTGTGTGTGTATGTGTTTGTGTGTGTATGTGTTTGTCTGTGTGTAGTGTGTGTGTGTGTATGTGTTTGTGTGTATGCGTTTGTGGTGAGTGGTGGTTTTTTGTGTGGCGGTTGTGTGTGTGAAGTTGGTTGGGGGGAATGTGTTTGTGTTAGGTGTGTGTATGTGTTGATTGGGGTATTGTTTGTGTGTATTGTTCTGTTTGCGTTGTTTACATAGTGATATACAAGGAAGAAGGGAAGATTTAGTGCGCGCAGCTCGTGAGCCGTTTGTTAGGTTCTGTGCTCCGGCATTTTGTCTGGTATAGATCGGAAGAAACCATTGCATATCGTACGGATGAGCAGAAGCTGCCGCTAGGCTGCCATGACACTACTAGAGTCTGGAAAATTTGGAAACGTCTGGAACTGGTCCCAATGTTCGCGAAACCGTGGAACATTGAAACTGTTCCAGAAGTGTCAATGTTCTAAAAACACTGAGTGGAACACCCGTAGAAGACATTTTCCAAGTTCCAAGAATGTCATTGATATGAATTCTAAATAGTTCGAATTTGGATAATATACATGTATTAAGTAAATTATTACTGATACCAGGACAGGAACATATTGAAAGATTCTAATTCAGATAAAAGTAAATGTTTCTCGCCTACTTATCATAAGAAGAGAACTCAACTCTTAATCGGTTAAGGCAGCCCGTTGTTCACTTCTGCCGACGTGATCAATGGAAAAAGATAAAAATGAAAATCAAATGTAGCGCGACGTTACCAATCTTTGAAAACCAACAACAGCAAATCTTATTCTCCCATCGGCCCACTAGCGTCCGCCGTCTCCATAAGTGAAGCAACGATAGCAATCCATGGTACCGAACGTAAATACGTTTTCTATAACTCAGAAACAACATGTATTTTTTCAAATATTCCTAATGATTTTTATTATATTGTGTTAACGCTTTAATCATATTTCAAACTATTTTATAGTTAAAATGACGGGAAGGAATTCAGGAACTCAAGAAAACGAGCCGGCAGATAATGCTTCCCCCCCTACGTTCACATACAGTTTAGTTCTGTTTTTATACTGAATTAAATCTATCTAATCATTCCCGTGGCCAGCCTCACCAACGATAATTCGCATATAAATTAGTCCTTCTCACCAAGAGCGAAAGGAGGAGTTTTATCACCTTAATAACACAACAGACACACGACGCAATTCCTGCACTACAATTCTGCTCTCATATGGGTCTCAGTTAGATTCCAGCCTGTGGTTGGAATATGTGCAATACTACGCCAAGGCTTCTCTAAATTACGGGGAATAAAAAAAGACACTTAACATAACCGAAATAGAAATTAAAACAAATAATTTAAATTAAATTAATTGTTCGCAACTCAAATTGTTATTAACATTATATATATATTAATATGATTATTATTAGTTATTATAACTAACCTACCTAACTCCTGCAAGGGGAGATGTTTCGCAAAACCTGAGGCTCTTGGTGACATATATCTTTTTTTTTATTTATTATTATATATTATTATTATTATTATTATTATATTTATTATTATATATTACTATTATTATTATTACTATTATTATTACAATGATTATTAACATTATTATTTCATCACCCTATCATTTTGTCTGAAGATGATAAGAGTCGGTCAAATCGGGCGAGATGTCTTCAGGCGATCAACTGACGTCACTGCAGTTCGCTCTAACCGAAAAGCCCGACTCGCAGCAGGATTTCAAACACTAATGAGATAGCTAGGTCGAGTTCTGTCGTTGTTAGGGAAAACTCCAGCGGCCGCGCTGCTCTGATCGCGTAGTAGTCCGTGGTCAGAGAGAGCAGAAAGCAGGAACACATTACAGTTAGCACCAGATATCTGAGCGCACATGACCGATCATTTGAATGTAGGTGGTTGCCCAAACATAACGATCTGTTAGACGCCATATTCCCTCGCGCAGGACTCTGTTCTCAAGTAAATCTGGCGCCGAGCGTTTCGATAAGAGAGGTTAATCTACTACATTATGCTCGGTTTATCCGGACGGGGCAAAACGGACGGGTAAGAACGGTGCGTGTTTGACAATCGACCTGAGCGAAGACGAGTCTTTATCTGAATCTGGACGCAGAACACGATTAACCGTCGTCACGATACAGGAAGAGAAAAAATCTGTAACAGGTTCAACGAGCACTCAACGATCGTCAATGCTCTAGAGTTGTCCAAACGTTACGGTCAGATGCAGTGGGACAGACACACGCGCGTCTGGAAGTAATATGGAGAAGAGATCCGAGAGGCTTCGTTATGACAGTTTACCAACGGACGCAGAAGCGCTAGTATCCGTTTGCCAACCATTGGTCATTGTATCCAGAGACAAATTTTGGGAGGGGAAATTCGAAATGTTTTGGTCGAATGCGTCGTATTACCGATTTCGTAAAATGCCGCAGGATTCACTGGGCTAATGCGTCACGATTTTATTCGTTTTAATGGTTATCTGAAAATATTTTGTATAATAAATTAAAAGTTTATTTATGTATTATTTTATTTATTTTATTATTTATTTTAAGTTTATTTATTATTTATTTTAAGTTTATTTATTATTTATTTTACGTTTATTTATTATTTAAGTTTATTTTTTATTTAGGTTTATTTATTATTATTAAGTTTATTTACCATTTTATTTTATAATAACATACAAACTACGTCGATATTTTGTAACGCATGTGTACATCAGCTAGTTGCTGCTTCCATAAATTAAATAAATAAATAAAAAGTTTCGCGACAAGTTACTGAATTTTAGGGACGGGGGATTTCCCTCCCCGAGGACCCGCGCCTGGTGTATCCTTTGTTGACCTGCAGAGGACCGGAAACGGAACATGATTAAACGCACATCCCTTAAAGCATGTTTTACACGGTCATTTTTCATCATTTTTTCGTCATTTTTCTGTACAGGAAGTGGATGGCAAATGACGTCCGTTTCTACGCGTTATGTTTTGGTGCCGAAACTGGATTAAAGTGATTTTTGCATTTTACAGGGTCATTTCTGATCTTTGCACTTCATCGTGATTAAATTCTTCCTCCGGACACCGACCAAGCACTGAAGATCAAACATTCGAACATCGCATCTATAGTAACAAATTTGGTTAAGTTGTATTAGGACTCAATACGGAACGCGATGACATTAGAACACAGTATATAATTTATTTCTCACTACACAATAACTTCACATGACATCAGAACGCTCTCAAAACTGTACAAAAAGAAAAAAAATCGCACCACACGTACAAGACAAAGTTCCGAAAAGTGACGCCAGGAGTTTAAAGGTACGCGACATAACACAAACATGTAGCCTGAAAACAATCATTAACTTCCTTGGCTTGCTTTACTGCTTTACCTGTCGGATTCACAGCCGTTCCCCCGTAACCGGACGAGTAAAGCGAAATGAGAAAATCGGTCATACAACGCGAACTCTCCATAAGGGTTTGCACGTTGGGAAACTAAAGGTTGCCCCACACAGTGTCTCCTGTTTTAGCGAGATATAGCACGCCCTGAATGCCTCTTCTCTGCGTCAGCCAGTCTGGATTAAGAATGATGAATGCTGCCTCCGAGTACTTCAGTTGCCCTTGATATTTCTTTCGTTGTACAAGCCGCCACATTACTACTTTTAACTCGGGATATTTACGTAACAGTTGCAGAGAAGATAGGTGAGTACGCGTGTACGAAGTAATATCTTAGCCCCACAGTTTTATATGAAGAGATTAAGAGTCACGCTGTCCGGCAAAATGTGGAAAATACCATATTTTAGAGAAGGGATAATTAGAGATGGGAATATAGTACGGGTATGTTGAAAATGTATCGTCGATCTCATCGGTAAGAATGTGTGTGTTTATATGGATACTTGGGTGAGCTACGTGTGTTAACGTGGTGTGAGAGAGAGCGCCAGAACTAGAGCCAGACAGAAAAAGAAAGAAAGAAAGAAAGAAATAAAGGAAGGAAGAAAGGAAGAAAGTAAGAAAGTAAGAAAGAAAGAAAGTATGAAAGAAAGAAACAAAGAAAGTATGAAAGAAAGAAACAAAGAAAGAAAGAAAGAAAGTATGAAAGAAAGAAACAAAGAAAGAAAGAAAAAGTAGGTGTATGCCATAGATGTAAATTTTTCTTGAAAGAACAGGACCCTTTAAAATTGTAGCCAATAGAATTTTTTAAATTTATTTATTACTCGTGTATATATCAAGTTACTCCTCCCTTCAACATCACACACGTTCGCGACAGTGTCCAACGATGATTCAGGAGTTACTGCACCTTCAGGTCTACTGCGATACAATCAAATTATTACTTACTAAACAGGAAGATGGGGCACAAGACCTGAAATTTAAATAAACGTACGTGGGGGGGATGCAAGATCTGAATATGCAGGTGCAGGAACTCCCGAGACGTCGTTGGAAAATGTCAGAAATGTATTTGATGTTGAGGGTAACGTGTTATGTACGACTAATAAATAAAATAAAATAAAAACTTCTACTGTCTAAAGCTTTAAAGCGAGCTGTTATTTCGAGAAAATAAAATACAAGACAGTATTCAATTTTATTTAATTTACGCTGTGGAGTTTATGCGGACCACACGTTTATGAGCGAGTTGCTTTTTGATTATTGCGATTCAGACGCAGTATTTTATGAGGTTATGGAAGGGAAAGATACAAAACACCTGATGTATAAGCGCGCCATTCGCAGCTTCCTCTGAACTTTGGAAGGAGTTTACTGTCGGCGGATTTTCCAGTACGAAGGGATTTCCCTCGCTGAACCAACATGACCCCTTTTCCACAACGTACGATAGATACAGTAGACCCCCTCTATCATGAAAGCAACTCAGAAATTAATTTAAAATAATTACTTAAATGTCAAAGAGTAAACTATTATTTGTAATAAACAGACTACTAAATAGTCTTCCTGAAAAATACTCTTTGAGAGATCAGACCACAGCCATTAACCAGGCTATTAGCAAGAGTCACGAATGTAGTAGATATTGTAGTTCCTCATCTAAATGCCATTATTTCAGTCAGGCCATATTCGTTGATTGATTATTTTGTGATTCCAGGCGCGCCCACTCACAAAGTCATTAGTCCCGTAGGTGTAGAGCTTGTTTGATCAAAGACGGTGGCGGTGTTCTTTCACTAAACGGATGGTGAGATCAGGCGCCGAACTCCAGATCTGCATGCGGTTTACCCGGTTTGCAGTTATCTCTCACTAACGGGGCACCGTCGCAGTTGAATCAAGCTCTAAGCTCCCAACTCGTCTCCCGACATGTAAGGTAGTAAAGTGCACATAAATGTGTGTGTGTGTGTGTGTGTGACAGAGAGTAGAAGAGGCGTTGGGGTTAGGTTGAAATAGGAAAGATTGCGTGTGGTCTATTGCCCATTTGTTAAGGTTAGTGCCTCGGTATTCACATCGTTGTTGATCGGTTGATCGGAGAAACCACGGAAAACTACCGATCAGAGCAACCGACCGCTAGAACTCTTCTTCAGACGACAGCTGAATTCGACCTAGGTCTATAGCTAGTATCGAAAATCCGTCCCATTCGGGACGTGGACCCTAGGGCCTCCCGGACAACGACGATGCCGAAGCAAAGTAACAGTGCTCCCACTGAGCTAACACCGCCAGACAGACGCTCGGGGATCGACTGAGGCACTCATAATCATAAGTAGCGTAGGTAAAATATAGCACTTCAATTTTTTAAAATTGTATCTTAAAAACACGTCTAGAGCATTTTATAGCATTATAAAAATTAAGATTTAGCATTTTGTAGCATGTGTTGAAAAACATATTATTAAGGGAGGTCTCTTTGAAATAAACCATTATTTTGATGCTTTTAAGATTTTTCCATTAGCGAGGAAATAAGGGAAACTAATTTAATATTTCGACATGTGTGAACTTCAACAAATTTTGAAAAAAGTAATTTTTTAATCCATGTAACAACAGAATATATAGAACTGCTGTCTTGTATAGAACTACAGGCTTCTGTCAAACACTATTCAAAAGAGAGGGGGGAAAATTGTCTTGTAATTTATAAATGATTGTAAAAACAACACAACTTTCTTTTAAAAAATCATGAATTGTGTTAAAAGAAATCAATGTATATAAATACCTATCATCAATTTCTAACACAATCAGTGGAAAATTAACACACATCATATTTTAATGTTAGCTTCATTTCGTCTATTTCTTCTATCAGTAACAATTCAACTATTTTGACTGAAATTCTTTCAGCTTCTACTCTGTTGGCCAGTAAAATTAACACTGTTAAATTAAAAGCTTAGAAACGTCGATATGTTGTCCATAGTTAGCGCATCCCTAGTTAGCGAACACAAAGAAAAACATAAAATGTAATTTAGCAATTATATCGCATATTCACACCCATTCCGTACATTGTACAGGATTTCCTATTTTGCAATCGATTTCGCATTTTATCGCAAATTGAAAAACTTCAAAATTATACTGCACCGACAGTCAAACATTCAAGTACTATTTTTTCAACATACAGTGTTTGGTAATATTTCGCATTTTCAGTAATAGATCAAATATACCATCTCTAATCATGAGTCCAATAAAATATATCACACCTAGTCATCAGTTAGAATTATACTGCATTAACCGTGAACTACTATTTTTACATCCGTACATCATAAGTTCAATAAAATATATCATCTCTAATCATAAGACCGATCAAATACACCATCTCTAATAATAATTCAGAATTTTACTGCACCGACCGTCAAGAATTCCATTACTATTGTTTCAACATAAAGCGTTTGGTAACATTTCGCATTTCTAGCAATTGATAAAATGTACCATCCCTAATTATACGTCCAATAAAATATACCATTTCTAACCATAAGTCCAATAAAATGTACCTTCTCTATCCATCAGTCCAATAAAATATACCTTCTCTAACCATCAGTCCAATAAAATGCACCATTTCTAACCATAAGTCCAATAAAATGTACCTTCTCTAACCATAAGTCCGATAAAATGTACCTTCTCTAACCATCAGTCCAATAAAATGCACCATCTCTAATCATAAATCCATATGTTCTCATGCCGATCGGGCCCACTGCACGTCGTGACGTCACGATGACGCAACGATTACGCATCGAGCGCCGGTCGCGCCGGGGGAACCACGAGGGCTTTCCCCTCTCCCCCCCCCCCAACCACCACCTTGCACACCACTTCCCCTCCCTCCGCCACCAAGAGAAACCGACACGCGTCTGCTCCGACCGCAAGCAGCCAGGCGTAGTGCGTTGTGTGTTTAGTCATGCGAGCGGTTTTCTTGTCACTCATTGATGCCAAACCAAATTGGGGGTGTGGTCGGTCAGGATCGCGTAGAAATAAATCGCTTTTGTTTCGCAAACGTTGGCTACCTTGGATTGCGGCTGTTGTACTTGCTACTATTTCTGTCGTTTCGCCAAGTGAAAATGTTCCCGTGAAACAGCCTTTTGAGAATATACAAAACGAGAATAGTACACTTTAAAACTAACTTTATAAAGAATCTTATTCAATTGCTTAATTCTTTGAACAACATTTAATCACTTGTGTGTTTAATTACCGGAAGTGGCGGCTCAAGGAATCGACTGATGTCACTGCAATACTTCTGGCCGGGAGGTTTAGGTTCGAGCCCTGACGACTTTCCACACTAACTAGACAGCTA